>JAJONZ010023658.1:0-14846 GCA_029582445.1 Solanum paucissectum
CACATGGACATAAAAAATAATGCAAAATTATAAATAGTAATGTGTCCACGTGGGCACATATATACCTTTAAAATACACTATTAAATAGTTCAGGGGGTAAAAAATACGGTATTAAATAGTCTAGAGAGGTAATAGGTCCTTATGAAAGTTTAGTATTGCAACAACAAATCCGACCAAAGTTGAGGTATTTTTTAAACCCTTATCCCTAACAAAAATAATACTCACTAGATTGTTTAAGAGAAGAAAAACGTATCAATAGAAGGAATTATTTTTTTTTGTTTATATATTTCCGTATACTTTTAAAAAAGGCTATAATCTGAATCTATAAGTCAAAGAATTTTTAAAACATAATCTAAAAAGTAAATTTAAAGTATAATTTAGTTGAATTATTTTTCAAAATGGAACATGCTAAATTTTATATATATCTACTTTCGTTGGTAAACCAAAATTCATCGTGCCGTCTATTTGGAAATTGCCATAAGTGCAGTGTTCTAACTTTTGTGCACAAATAGCTGGCATGAAACTTATGAATGGGCCGAGATCAATTATAGCAAAGCAGTCTAATACTATGTGCGCGATCCAAAAATTATGCACAATATCAAATATTTAGCTTATATTAGGTACTATAGCTATAATTTTTTTTAAAATATAATTCACAGCTACAATTTTTCCAATCATTGCTATTCGCTTGATTTGTATAAATTCAGAATTTGTATAATTCGGTTCCTGATTGTATAAATCCAGAATTTTGAATATGCTTACCCTAGCTATTTGTATACGATTTATGAAAAATTCATAATAAACTACCCTGTTTGTATGTTGGCAAGCAAAATATACAAACGAGGTTCTGAAAAATTTCTAAATATATAAATACTATATACTTACTTTATTTGTATATTCGCTAGCGAAATATACAAATAGACAAAAATATACAAACCACATCCTCCATCCCAAAATTATAGTTATGTAGCACAATTATCAGAATTATAGCTATAGAACCTTATTATGTCTGTTATGTTTATTATTTATGAAATTTTCTCAAAGCATATTCAATCAAAAATAGGTTTATGCCAATTATTGAGTAGAAAGTATAGTATGATTTTACTTTCTATACTTTTAGAGTTTACATTTTTCATCTCTATTCTTATTCATAGTAATTTAGTAGTTTGAATATTACAATTACGATTCTAAAGTTATATACTCGTTCTGGTTCTTATTAATATAATGAGGGATTCGAATTTGTTATAGAAACTTGTATGCGAACTTCACACAAAACTGCCCTTTATTTCATGCTGATTAACAAAGGTTTCCTGTAAATATTTCAATTATTTGACTTATTTGTATTGTAACTCGAGAGATATTGGATGAAATGGATAAGCTATTATGAGTGAATTAAAATGGATTAATAAACCAATATCGATTGAAATTTGATAAATTAAATTGAGATACAATAAATAAAATGAATAAGGCACCATAAGTAAAATGAAATAAATAAATAAAATAATTAATAGTTGAAAATGAATAAGGCACCATAAGTAAAATGAAATAAATAAATAAAATATTAATAGTTGAAAATGAATAAATTGAATATAGTGGATGAAATAATTGAGGTACATAAGTGAAATAAAATAATATCCACGCTTATGAGTGAAACTAAATAGATGAATAAAATAATTACAAGTTGATAATGAATAAATTAAATTAAGGTATCATGAATTAAATGAACTATACATCATAAGTGAAATTGAAAAGAGGTGCTATATAAGTGAATTGAAATGAATAAATTAATAAAGTTTATATATAAAAAAAGCTGGAATTTTGAAATTTCAAGCTAAATTTAAGATAAAACATCTAAAGTTTTGCGACCAACAAGACATTAATAATATTTAAAGGGCGATATATTTATATTATTAATTCACTTACATAATAAGTGCTTAACAAATAAATATTTTTCTAAAATGTGAGTTAAATTTTTTAATAAAATACTTTATCATATATTTTTCTTCTCGAGGAAAAGTGTGAAACAACTTACTCTTGCATTGTGTGCTAGGAAATACTATGCTTAATTTTCATTTATGTTTGCAGTCTAGCTAGGAAGCATACACTCTAACTGTAAGACTAAATCTAAATTTCCATAGCCTGTTTAGCATAAGAAATGATCGACGGAGCATCAAAATTTTCATGATCCATTCTCAAAATCTTTAAGATTTTCTAATAATTCCGTTTCGGGTGATATTAAAAACTACCTACCTTATTTGGATGGTAAGTGATATAACTGTCCATAAAATAAGTGATTACTATATTTTTGATGATCACTTGAAATATTAGCAAGTGTCTAAATTGAATTTCGCTAAACAAAGAGTAAATATAAAATACTTATTTACCAAGTAAGGGGTGAAATTTAATCCTTTTCATCTATGTCCCCAGACTTGTGCGCTTTTTCGTTACGCTACTCCTCTTCCTGTTGCCCTCTTCTGAATTCGATCATGGAATTAGGGCTCAGGTTTCGTCTCATTCTCCGAGAATTCAGAGGAAGGCGTTGGCCTATCTTCTACTTCTAAGCTAGGGTTCGCCAATCTGATTTTGATTGGTCCGATAATCAGGTACACTTTCTGTTATTCCCTCTTTAATTAGGTTTTGGCTTACCTCTAGCAATCTAGAATGATGAAATTATCATATGCATCTCTGTATAAACCTATTATACTTATGGAAATTGCTCTTATTTTACAGTATATAGTATTGGCCAAATCGAATAGATTGCGGATTTTAATTACTCTCTAGCCAACTATTGCTTTCTCATCTTCCAATTATCTTAGTAAATTTCTCAAGGAACAGAGAAATATAGTTGTAAATCCAATATTATAGTAAGCTTATAAGTTATTAACAATACGAAAAAGGTTCCAGTTTCTGTGGCTATAAATTGTTTTGTTAATCATAAAATGAGAAGTTAAAGGTAAAGTGTCATTTCTTTTATAGGCCAAAAAGGAAAGAGTGTTACATCATCAAACACTATAGTCTATTCCAACATTACATCCACAAAACAGTTTGTAAAATACAATACAGTACAAAATGATACATTATAGAAATAAGAAGCCAAATATAGTGTCAAATCTTGTAGAAAACAGAAGAACTAACTATTAGTTCATCTATTGTTGGTGGGAGTGTCATGTGGTGGAGTGAGTCCATGGAGAGGTGAGGCAGGTAGGGACTTAGCCATGATTTGTGTACTTCGGTTTGATAGAATTGACGTGGATGTCTTTCTTGCATGCACAAATTTTTCTTTTGTCTTGATTATAAGGAAGAACACCAGACGATACAAAATTAGTATACCGACCAGAATGACCATGTCTACCCACTTTGAGTGTCCCATTTCTGCTTGCCATCTTTCTCTCAAGACGACTTCTCCACTCATTATATGATTGTTTCCAAACATATCATCTCTAAACTTTAGTCCTTCAAATTCATTCTTGAACATACCTTGGTAAGCATACTTGTGGAAGGACATGTAGTATAGTGGGTATTTCCAAAGTATTTTAGGCAACTCACTCGGTAATTGAAAATAACCACCACTTAGTATTTGTAGTCCTTGTAATCCTGCCCCCGTTACAATGCCAATTAGGAAGTTTGGTACAATAGCTGCAACATTCATCATTAGGCTCTCCACTATCATCATACTGATGAAGAGGACCAAAGCAAAGTAGATGAAGGGCTCAAATCCATTTTGAAATCCAGCAAGGAAATAGGCAATGGCACCTGGAACCAATGATATTAGTAGCAAGTACGGTATAGAAGAAAGTGTGTTGCCTATGACAAAAGCAAAACATCCATAGTGCCCGTTCACATTTTCTCGTTGAAATACCTGCATTATTTTTGTCCAAGCAGTTAATTAAGTACTCACAATAATACAAAATAAATCATATAATTCGTTAATTGTTTTAATTTAAAGAGAAAATGATACTACCTTCATTTCCTCCACAAATGAAGGGAATCCACCAACCGTCATAAATGTCATAAATGAAACTACGAAAGCAACCATTAGACCTCTTTCCTGCAATATCCAAGACCGTGTTATGATCCATAAATTGTGTGCACGTCAAGAAGAACTGAAAAGTACTTAGAAATTAAGTTTTAAAATTTAATTGGTGTTTCCTTATCTGTGTTCTGTCTATCTATACCTCAATTGACCGATAGTTTGAGCCAACATTATAGTAGATGGAGCCAAGACTTAAAGCAATGCCAACATAAACAACGAATCTCATCCAATAGTAGCCAGGATCACGAAACATGTTCACAGTTGACCTCCTTGTAAGAACAAGGCATTGCGTCTTGAAGTTAGCATGGCTTCTTTTTTTCAACATTTCACCACCCTGAAAATATTTAATGGATGCAATTAGAGAGACTCCTTTCTCATCTCCTTTCCATTTTGGGGGTTAACTCTTTCTTAATTACCTGATGACATATTTCTGCAACATGGCTCTGAACTTCATGATATCCCTCTGATGATTTATATGAATTTATGAGAAGGTCTATAACTTCTTCTGTTGGTCGTCTTCCTCCAGCTGAGCCTTGTTCAATATCCTTTAAATAGGAACCAAGATATAATTTAATAAAAGGGTAACATTAATTGGTTTCTCTTAGAAATAGGAAACATTAATATTTACCTCATCAAAGTCCTTGTTTATTGTTTTAAGAAAATGATCTGATGGATTCTGAAGATATGGGCAAGGGAAACCGTTCCTCGTGAAAAACTATCATAATAAAAAACATAGAAACTAATCAAATCATTACATATATCACTTGTATTATATGCCCATTATATTACTTTGCAAGTTAATAGTCGAATAATGAATATATATATATATACCTCAATTGCTGCACTAGCAGGTCCAAAATATACGGTTCTTCCTGAAGACAGAAGGCACAAACTGTGGAAAAGGTTGAAAACTTCAGCACTTGGCTGATGAATAGATGCAATAATGGTTCTTCCCTCTTTTTGACGTGAAATTCCGCTCATCACGTAATAAGATGCAGCACTGTCGAGGCCGCTGGTTGGTTCATCAAGGAAAAGAAGTTTTGGTCGCGTTAGAATCTCCATGCAAACACTAAGTCTTCTCTTTTCTCCTCCGCTAATTCCTTTATTACCAAATCCTCCAATTCTTGTGTTCATTGCATCTTGCAACCCCATCTCCTTAATAGTCTGCTCTGCTATTTGTTTTTTCTGTGATTTTGTCATGGAAACTGGGAGTTGGAGTTGTGCAGAGTAGTAAACTGCTTCTTGAACTGTTAGTGTTGCTAACAGAGTTTCATCTTGAGTCACATATGCCTGATTTTATAGGATAAAGAACATTACCATGCATGCTAATGAAAAAAATATAGTAATGTTATTGTGAAAAAAGGAAAACAAAATGAGTAGTGCATGCGGCATTCAGCTGAAGATTTTAATTTCTTACAGATGTTCCATACGAAAGTTTCTGTTTGTGACCATTGATCAGAATTTCCCCGCTCTGCCTCGTGCTGAAATCCAGTCTCCCTGGGAGGTGCCCATCAGGTCAGTCATATTTCGAAAAAACAACTGGCATTATAGCTGTTATTTTTGTCCCCATTGAAGATATTATATGCATCATTTTCTAAGAGCTATAGTAACAGTAGTAATATTTACCAGCTAAGGAATCGAGAAGTGTAGATTTGCCACAGCCAGAAGGACCCATAACGGCCAAGAGCTCACTAGGTCGAGCATAGCCAGTGATACCTTTAAGTATGGATTTGCTTCCACCTTTTTTAGTGCTAACAGTAACCCATAAGTCATTCCAAGTCAAGAAAACGCCTCCACTTTTTGATCCCATTTGTCCTTTCTCAGCATTATTCAACTCTACTTCCTGTAACTCCATATCCAAATTTACAGAAGCCATGCAATACCGTGAAAATTTGTAGGAAATACAAAGACTAAAAGGTGGTTTATTTCTTTTTCATGCAAGAGGTATGGGGTATTTAAGGAGGTTGTAGTCATCTCTGTCAGCTAGGGCTTTAATGAGATAATATGTTAAAAAATATCTTATTACAAACAGTTCAAGGGAACCAACTCATTTATGTTCTCTTTGGAGTCTGCATTTTCAGCTATTAATGGCTCGTTCTCATCCTAATTCTCATTTTTCTTTTTTTTATTCACTCTTGTCAACTCTTGCTTCTTTGATTTGAATAATTTTTTTCTTTCATGAAGTTTGGGACCATGGTAGAGATGGTCAGATATCTTTAGTAATTCGTAACCAGTATGGAAATCGCTTTCTTTTAATACTATGTATAATATAATAGGTTTAGCAATAACTAGCTACCTGTTTAAGCACACAGTTAGGCTGTTCTTAATTGATTCTTGTACTCTATGGCTAGGTATATGTAGGGGTGGGCACTTATCCGTTTAAAACAAAAACCCAGAAATATGAAACTCCACAAAAAAAACTGAAATCAAATTAAATAGAATCTTAACTGCTTAATGAGGATGTTTACAATTAGAAAATTAAATGATCGACTGAACAATACAAACCCAATCACTACACCATCTAAAGGCATTACTTAAAATGGCCAAAATTGAACCGAACTAATTTTGGTTCGGTTTCAATTTTAACTTTTACTGAAATCAAAAAATTGAACCCAACTGACTGAATCCCCAGGTTAACAAAACCAGTCATGTACGCTACTTAGAATTGTCATGTGTGTTATTAGCGGACAACTTCATCTACTCTTATAGAAGCAAATCCAGAATTTGTATGAGTTTGAGTTTGGAATATTACAGTGAATTTCTCAACATATTTACAAGATTTGAGCCGAAGTTATTGAGTTTGAATGAATCAGTAACTTATGCACGTCGTCGGGGACTAGTCTAAAAACTTTCATGTGGTCGATTCATCATTCAAGACTTTATCCAAAGAACTTGGAATAATAGAGGAAGAGAGTATTTACTTTATTTCACCAAACAAGTAAACAACAACATATTAATTAGCGAATATGGAGCCCAATATAGCAAAACATAATGATTACATAAACTTAAATATCACTTGTACAATTGTCGATAAGAACTTGATAACGGGTGAAACATATACACAGAAGAATAACATCATTAAAAAAAATAGCATTTGAGATTAAAATATACCGTAAAATCTCACTAAATTAATATAGGTGGAAGTGTGGAACCATGAAATATAATTATTTTATAGAGATATTATTTAGAGCAACTTTCACATATAGCAAACACAAAAATCATAATTGTATACTATAACTATAGTTTGCATAATTGCGCTTCATAGCAAACATAAAATGACTATTTCGCTATACATATATACAAAAGAAGCTGGCTATAATCTGTTTTGGTATACATATACAAAAGAATCAATTGTATAATCTGTGTTTGTATAAAGCGAGAAAGAGAGAAAGGTAAAAGAGAACTGGGTAGGGAAATATTTGTATTGTATAATTATAAGTGTATAGGACGAAGATATATGTATCTGCATGTGTATATACAATTTTCTCTTGCTTTATACAAACAGAAACACAATTTATACATTTCTGTTTGTATAAAGCGAGAGAGGCAAGGGAGAGACTGGCGAGCGAGATTTGGGAGAGGGGAGAGAGGGAAACGAAAATATGTATATATAAAATTTTCTCTCGCTTTATACAAACACAAACACATTTTATACATTTGCGTTTGTTTAAAAGCGAGAGAGGCGAGGGAGAGACTGCCGAGAGTGGCGAGCGAGATTCACCAGAGAGGCGAAATAGAAACAGTTTGCTACGGGGTACAATTAAATCAAACTGTGGTTATGACATTTAATATGAATTAATAGTTTGCTATTATATACAATTTTCCCTATTATTTAATCGATAAATTAATATTTATTAATTTAAAGAGTGTTTTGAGATTTAATGAAGGTTAATTTTGATTAAATTAAAATTATTTTACTTACTAACTTATATATCATATTTATTGAATTCACATACAAAAATAAATTTATCATACATAAAGTATAATGAATATACCAATATTGATAATGAAGTTAAAGATGATACAATACCTTTGGAACCAGTTACGTGTAAGGAAGTACTTATTGCCTTTTGAACTCCTCACAATTTTATGATGCAGTTTGAAAAGACAATATCAGGACTTTTGGATACAATAAGAAAAACTAGAGATGAGCTTCAACTAAATTTAAATTTTAACAAAAAAAAGGACACAATAGAAATATAGAATCATATTTCACTAAATTATCTTAGATATATTTGTACTTTAATATTAATGAGACCATATATTTATATAGGGATCTTCAAAAAATATATTATCTTATTATCTTATCGAAATGAGTGATTTTTTTCATTGGTCCAAATTGGGACCGAAGAAAAATATTGTCTTAGAGAGATTATTAATTTACCAAGCATTAATTTAGTGAGATTTTACTGTATGTTATATCTATTTAAATGATATAAATAAATATTATATCTCAAATGTGTTATTGTTTTCGTTGTATCTCTCTTGATCTATTTTTATGGACGGAAAAAATAAACTTAATATAAATCTCAAAATTTCAATTATGCCACGAGATAAAGAGAATAATCAATTTTTTTTTTATAAATCTCTATACATGTGAAACTCTAAAAATAAGTCAGAAATGATTGTGATCCTGAACACGTTCTCGAACTCTTGATAGGGAAGTCCAACCCATACACCAAATATCAAGTGAACAATTTTGGTTTTAAATTAAAGATGTGTAAGAATGTATTAAAATATTTTTAATTTTGTAATTTTAAATATATCCAGTAGAAGCTTAGAATTAAAATTGTTATCTAAAAAGTAGAGAGATATTATTTTCGAAGCAGACTAAAAAAGAAAATTAGACTAATAAATTGAAGCGGATGGTGTAATAAATAAATTAGAGTTTCAACAGTTAGAGAATGGTTTTATTAGCCAATTTCGTTTGGATTTGAAGTCTGTTACAGAGATCAATCAACAATGAATCAAACTATACAGATTTAGTTATAGAGATCAATCAATAATTAATCAACATGGATTTAGTTATAGAGATCAATCAATTATTAGTTAACTACATCACCACCAACCTTTTTCCTTTTATCATATATTTTAGAATTCCCTTTTTCGTACACAAAATAGAAAATCTATCAACATTTAATTCTCTCTCTATATTTTTTACCATATATTTTCGAATTCTTTAAAATTTTCAGATTATAGTCTATAATATTAATAATAATTAAAAAAATAGTGAATGACAGTTTTATTTATTATAAAGTCTTTTAAGCGGATTTTTATCCTTTTAAAAGTAATATAGACAAGTATATATTCTTGTACCATGGCTAGGTATATGTAGTAGGGGTTGGCAGTGGCACTAATCGACCGAACTGATTTTTGAACAAATTACAATCACGAACCGAATAGAACAAAATAACTGCAAGAAGAAAAAAAAGGGATTGAATTCCACAAAACAAACTGTAATCAAATAGAAGCTTAACTGATTAGTGAGAAAAATTATTACACCATCAAAAAGCATATAATGAGAATGGCCAAAACTGAAAAAATTGAATTGAACTGAACTAATTTTGGTTCGGTTTCTATTATAACTTTAACCATATTGAAAATGGAAAAATTGAACTGAATTGATCGAATGCCAAGGTTAGCATTTGTATTAGCGGACAAAGTCATCTACTCTAATAGAGGCATATCCAAAATTTGTATAGGTTCAAGTTTGGAATAATAGTACCACAACTCGTTTGTTTAAGGGCCAACAAAATCTGTTAATTTATATTTGTTATTGACTTTTTTGATATATTCTGTAATGTTTGAACTGAAGTTACTGAGTTTGGATGAATCAGTAACTTATGCTTTACATCTTGACGCAAGTTACTTCCTCACCAATCACCATCTTAGAGGGACTAGTCTTTATGCCTTATATCGTAACGCAAGCTACTTCCTCACCAGTCACCATCTTAGAGGGACTAGCTTAAAAACTTTAACGTGGTAGATTCAAGACTTAATCCAAAGAGCTTGGAATTATAGAGAGATACTAATTATTTCATATCACCAAACAACAATATTAATTAGTGAATATTAAGCCTCCCACCCTCACCCCACCCCACTCCCAACATAAACACACCTCTACATAAATTATTAAAACATAATTAATACGTAAACTTAAATATCACCGGTACAATTGTCGATAAGAACTAAACAATACGTGAAACATGGAAATGTCGAGTAATTTTTAGCAATTTTATTAATATGTTTCTTATTCCCTTTGCTTGATTCTCTAATTTTATCACATTTTGGGGTGATTTTTTTATTTTTTTTTAGAAGAAGTCAACGAAAGATGAACCCATACCTGATTACCAAGGATTATTTTAGAAATCACATGGGAGAAAATAAATGCTTTTGACTAAGAGGCTAAAACATAAGTTTGCTTCATTCATGGAACTTTCTCTTCACAAAATGTATTTACTATAGTTATGGGCTTTTGTAAGAGAAACACACTATCGATTCCGAATTAAAGAGAATGGGCCAGTCCATTAATACTACTACAACAACTCACATTAACTCTTCTTCTCAACCAATGATTCAATTCAACTTTCCTCATTTTGGATAGGTTTAGGATTATATATTATATACAAATTCAACTATTCAATGTGACAACTCAATCTAATTTAGATTTCAGATCTCAAATACTTAATTCTATTTAATTAATGACGTCGGTAGCATTTTGGTCTATCATTGTGATTTCAAAGAGATAGTTAATGGCAATAGATTTTCGTTGTGAGAAAATATTTAGTGGTAATTGAGTTAATGTCATTATATTCAGAGTTGTTGAAGCCTTAAGCGTCATTTAGATAAAGTGTAGGCTATAAATACCAATATTTATTATATGGCAAAAATTATATTATTGCTGCTAAATTCTCTATTTGTTTTAGTGTTTTCCGAGTGACATATTGGACATTTAGTGGCAATAGATTTTCCTTTAGTATTGTTGCAAAAATATTTAGTGGTAATTGAGTTAATGTCATTGTATTTCGAGTCGCTAAAACCTATAACCACATTTAGATAGAGTGTTGATTATAAATATCAATATTTGTTATTCTCGCTAAATATATTGCTCGCTACATTTTTTATTTGTTGTAGCATGTTTTTCCATTGAAATGTTGGCAAAATTATATATAAGCGGTATCGATTAGCGACAATTTAGCTTGCAAGTGAATTTGGGTCTATCGTCGTGGTGATTTTATTTAAGATTTTACTGCTACCCAAAATTAATAAATGGAGGAAGGATATTTATTTTGTCTTATTTTAAAACAACGTCACATCCTAGAGCGTTTCATGTGTGTACATAGTTATTTATTAGAAAATTATTATTTACACACAAATATTAGAAAAAATACTTTTGTAATGTGTGGGTTTCCGCCATTGCTTCCAGCAATTTTCTGAAGTACTCTTTTAGCTGAAACGTATTAATGCGTTTGCTAACTATATTAAGCTGATCAAATTTAATGACCAAGATATTACATTTTATATCTCCTACTTTTATTTTTAGTCTTCTTAAAAAAATAATGATAGTGTCATTTTATATTAGGTAATTATTTAACTTTAAATTTTTCATTTTTAGTTAATGACATGCTCATATATCAATAAGAAATGTCATAAGATGTCTATAAAAATTACAAGTTGTAAGTGTACTTAATCTGGTCATATACATGAAAGGAAGGCAAATAGTATTAGACAATTTTTTGCTTGTTGAGGAAAACGATAGGCGTAAAAGGTATGCCGTGTTTTACACGTTTTGAGGATAAGCTTTGAATACAAAGAAAGCAACGTATGGGAAATAGCCCATGTATGATCACAATATCTGCTCTGCCATACTTCCAGAATAATACATCAAGTGGAAGAGGAAAGGGAAGGGAAAGGGGAAACAATCGAGGGGATTACAAGGTGGAGAATCGAACCCTCACCAACAAGGTGAAAGTTCACGTAGTCAATCAAAATCAACTGAGCTACTAATATTCTCCAATTACATGTATGATGCAACTATTTATTGATTACTTAGATTGACAAAAAAGGGGGTGCATATACATCTTTGAAGTAGTTCGGGGTTATAGGACCTTTTCAAAATTTAAGCGTCTCTTTAAGGTATGAAGAATAATTTGAGTTAACTATGTAATTTTGCTCATGGAGTTAATATCTTAAGAGTTACTCAACTATTGACGTTTCACCTATAGAGTTACTTAATCATTTTATATGATTTTTTTCATTTAATTTTACTTATATGAAAATTTTATTTTGAGCATTTTTTTTGAGAAATAAAAAGCTACATACCAAACTTAATCATTTTAGCTAGCTAGTCTTGTTTCATACATGGTCTGATTTTCTTGATTATTAACTCACTGTTTACTGTATATAACGTAGGGGTGGCAATTTCAGCCCATCTTAATGAAATGAGTTCATTTAATTCATATTTAATGACTTGGATCACTTATATTTTAATGGACAAATTACAGAAATCACATACTTTTAAAGCAAAATTACACTTTATTCCTTTAAAGTTTATAATTACAGAAATCCCTCCAACCGATACAATAACATAAGCGCTGATACATTAATCTGATGCGCGAGATACATTAATCGTTAAGTAGATACATTACATTTTATACATAATACACTAATCTGATGTACATTTTATACATGATACACTAATTTGATGCGGGAGATACACTAATCTGATGCGCTGATACATTAATCTGATACGCGAGATACATTAATCTGATGCGCGAAAATGAGGGATTTTGGAAATTTGTAAAACTTATAAGGGATAATGGTAATAAGTAAACTAAAAAGTGAAATTTCTGTAATTTTTCCTATTTTAATTGGGTAAATATGGGCTTCAAACTATTTTAAGAGTTCCTACAAATATGGTCAAAATGGGTAAAATATGGTATCCATATAGACCCATAATAAATCACTCACTTCTCACTTCTACTCAAAATTCTAAATTGTGCTAAAAAAATAAAAATTCTAATATTAATTTATTTTTCAAAAAAATTGGAGGGTGGGTGGGGCTGAGAGGGGGAGGGGGCAGAGGTGGAATATTTTCTTTTAAGAAAAAACATACGTAATTTTTTTTGTTTTCCAAAAAAAATAAAAAATTTAGGGGTACGTTGGGTGGAGGGTGGGGGTGGGGGCGCCCAGGGGTAGGGGTAGGGGTAGGGCATGGCGGGTAGGGAATTTCAAAAAAAGTCTTTTTTAATTTTTTTTTGGGGGTGGGGGGTAGGAGTTTCCATTTTTTTTTTTGTAAAAAAAAAAAGTCTTTTTGATTTTTTTTTTGGGGTGGGTGGTAGGGGTAGGGTGGGATGGTAGGGGTTGAGGTATTAATAACTTAGCTTTGATTTAGGGCCTGTTTGGCCATGCGATATGGTATCATGATATGAAATCATGAGATGAAATTGAAGTTTTGTTTGGACATGCGATATGAAATTTTTGTGTTGTATATTTTCTCATAAACATAAAAATCCCATAAGTTGTAAAACTATTAAAATAACCCCAATTGTTTATTCATTTTTATCAAATAAACAAAAATTTATAAAATCGCATAATAGATTATTACAAAGCTATTTGTTCTCCACCTAAGTAATTGTTTAATCTAACTTTAATTTAATAAAAAAAAAATGAACATAAATTGTAGTGTACTAGTCTTTAATATAATCCTCCCACATAGTACGAACAATTTCCTCACGTTGAACTTGTATTTCTCGATCATGTGATCTAGAAGACGAACTAACATTGTTACTTTGAGCCATTTGTTGGTCAATATCATCCGCAACTATATTTTCATGCTCATAGACCATAAATATTTTATTAGTACTTTGGTATTCTAGCAAATAATTATGTAACACTGCACAAGCTATGACAATTTTCACTTGTGTATCAATATCATAATAGTTCATGCCTTGTTTCAAAATTCTAAATCTATTTTTTCAAGCTCCAAAAGTCCGTTCAATCACATTGTGCAGAGATGAATGCCTATAATTAAACAGTTCTTTGGGATTTTGAGGCTCTCTTTCACTTCCTCTGTAATCTTGCAAATGATAGCGTAGTCCTTTGTATGGAGCTAGAAATCCTTTTGTGTTTCGAAAACCAGCATCAACAAACATAATATTTATCTACCAACTAACATTTTATAAAGAATTACTAAAAGCATATGTGACGTAAATGAGACAATTTTGTGTAAATAAATAATATTTATTCTAAGGATGTAATTTAAAGTTACCATATGGCAGGAAATGAAAATTGTGACGTTGGTTCAACAAGTGCATTCTCAAGCAGTGTTTAGGGGAGCGCTAAGCGGTAAAAAGCGACAAGGCCCCGCTTCATGCTTTAAGGGAAGCGTGAAGCGAAGCGCTCGCTTCATTGAAGTGAAACACGATTTAAAAGAAAAAAAAACAAAAGACAAAATATATAAGCAAAAATTCATATTAAAATACTAGAAAAAGGTTCCCCTTTAGTTGTCTTATAACAAAACAGACATACAATTGTTGTCCTATTGGTCTCACTAACTTTTTTTTCCATATTTTCATGTTGGGCCAGCCATTTTTAATTGCGGATAAGATTTAAGAACACTAATCAACATTATATTTTTATCACTATTAAGAAAAAGTTCAACAACATTTTAGTCATTGTTAAGAAACAAAATAATTTAGCGATGTATATTTTAATTATTGTGAGGAAAAAAATTAAGCAACATATAATTTAAATAATAAAAGCTAAACAGGACAAATGAAAACAAAATAACGAACAAAGTGAAAAAAAAAAA
>JAJONZ010023789.1:0-15595 GCA_029582445.1 Solanum paucissectum
GCCTCTTCTCCATACCTACAAAAACCCAAATTCACTTGTTCTAATTAATTTCAAAAGATTTAAGCAGCATGTATTGTTATTCTTATTGTATTGCTTAACTAACGTAGTGTGTGTTCAATTTGTTGAGTCCGTTTAGTTAATTTTCACGAGATGACACATGACAAAGCAAGTTGAAATGTATTTCTATGGTAAGACTAGACTTCATAAATGCCAGCCAGTAGAATTCATCAGACTGAGCTTTACTTCTGTGAAACAAGTTCAGTTGTCACGGTGGATGATGTTGACATCACATTCTTTCCAGCTACTTCAACAGCATCACATATTTTGCCTAAAACAAATAAAGACAAATATCAGGCTTCTGTTGAAAGACAAATCATATACGTTGACAACATACTTCACAATGTAAATGCACTCAATAATTCTTTTATCTGATACATGTGTCTGTGAATGTGAATAAATTCTTTTTTTTTTTGTCCTAAATCTGACTCTTAGAAGAAAAAATAACAAAATGGAAAACGTATAGACTCCGGAAGGCTACAAACGCAGTCAGAAAAAAAGGGAAGACGTTTGACTTACAAAATCCATCCAGAGTAGCAAGGACCATCTCTCCTGGCAGCATCTTGAAGAACTTTTTTCCTGCTATGGAATTTACAACTGAACTAGTGAAGAATCCTGAAACCGAGAGAACTCCCGAAAGGACTCCTAAAGCTACTTTCTCAGTCATCTTTGTTACTGTTTTAACCCTGAAAATTAAACACAGCGCATTTTGAGTAGAAAGTTTATTCTTCTCTAAGATGATTTACAGCTAGGCATATGAGTATATCCCTGATAATATATTTAATGTAAATGCACACCAGCAACAGGTAGCTCAAACGAAGGCTAGATATTGGGGCACTTAAATTCTGAATTTCTCTTGTATCGTAACTTGAAACATGTATAGAAGAATAGGTAAGAACTTTGGGAATTCAATCACTAATGTGGGGAAACCAGAAAAGAAATTCTCCTCCTTTAAATTCTTTCCTACTAGTCTATGTGAATAAACAAGGAAAAAAATTTCTCTCGTGTTCTAGCTCCTTTGTCCATCATTAAAATTCAAGGAGACTTGGTATAAATTACAATTACCTTGCAGAAAATTAAGAAGCCACAAACATAGAAAAGGCTAATCCAAACGAGTAATAGATAATAATCTAAGAGTCAATATAGTCTAGATGAGATGAGATGAAGCAAGCAAATACCATCATTATTAAAAGGTCATAATACCTTTGGATCCTCTTCAATGTCTCAGGACTAATCTCGGCCTTCGTCCCTGTAGCCATCCTTTGCTTTAAAATTTCATTTCCGCGCATCAAGCGTTCTGCTGACACATCTCCACACCACAAAATCCCCTTAATCAGCTGCCCTGATCCTTGAGCAACTAATTTTGCAGCTGCTCCACTATACTCCTCCACATTGGGTGCTAACGTGGTCCAATATTGAGCACATCGCTCTTCTAACACCTCCTTCTTCTTATCCGATTTCAAGTCATCTGGAGACAACTCCCTTGCCACTGTTCCTCCCATTGCCAATGCCGCATTTTCCTCCACTTTCTGAACAGAAAAGGTGCTGTAACTTTTCAAAATATCGTCCAGCTCCTTCAACAATGCCTCCTGACCCTTTGAAGCAATCGTCAAACCATAATTCAACGAATCATCCATCGGTCCCTTATCTTTCTTCTTCTTTTTTTTACCCTTTTCTTTGTCGTCATCAGTACTGCAATCCGATTCATCCTCTTTCAAAGCTTGAAATGAGAAGAAATAATGTGAATCATCCAATTTAACCGCAGTCAGGTCCTTAGTTATCGGCCATTGAATATCATCTCCCACATTAGCAAGGATTGCAACCGTATTCTTCTCTTGCAGGAGATGAAACAGAGACAAATCTCCGTTAGCTAGCTCAACAGAGTAATTTTTATCGATCAAATGGATAAGGACACCGGGGATAATGACAAGGGTTTCCTCGTGGGACTCGGGAGGGGGAGATGGAGCAGAAGGGATAATATGGTAATTTTCAGGGATGAGATTCTCGGCGAGGTCAGTTTCATTTAGGGTTGGATACAAATTGGGACGAGAAGAAGAGGTTGATTGAAGATCTGGATCATTGTGAATGACACGTGGGTACAATGGGGCTTTTTGGAGATTAGGGTTCTTAGAAGCCATTGAAGAGCTTAGAAAAAAATGTTGAGGATGGAGAGGAAGAAAAACAATTTTTTTTTTTTTGAGGAATAGGAGGCTAACATGGCGAGACACGTGGAATATTTGTGTGGATGAATAACTGCTATAACTGTATGGAATCTTTCCCGCGCAAGTCTATTTGGAACAACAAATAAGTAACATAAATTGAAGGACAAACATTCCACCCTAATTCGTGTCCTCCACGCCCTCATTACTACAAAAAAAAAAAAAAAGGGAATTTTTTTCCTTCCATTTTAGCACTCATTATCTTTTTAGGCAAAACAATGTATGGGTGTATTTCTTATTAAAAAATAAAGTTATTGTTGACTGAAGAGAATGCTATAGAACAGATACAGAGAAAATCAAGGTCCAACATTGATCCATTTTGATCATTTTTTATGGCAGAGGGGTACAATCGGTGGCGGGAGGTGAAAAAAACATTCTCCTCCATTTATGTTCCAGAATATACATAATCCATTTGCTTTCTTTGGCATACATCATATTTATGAAGAAAAAAAACATTCTCCTTCATTAATAAGGCTCTATGATCCAGTTCTTTTGACTTTATTGGGTAGAAAGTAAGAAAAAATTGTTTTCAAAATTTAACGATGAAAGTCCGTATCTCCATGGGACCAAGTTCGACTACAAGACTAGACATGTCTAACGGACCCCCTCTAATTGGTGCAGACTCACTGCCACTGTCATGTTCTATATTCCACTTCATCTTCTTCATCTCATTCTTGCCTTGATTTGCCGATAAGCTTGTTTCCTTGATTGCCTTTATCTGAATATACAATGTAAACATGTGTCAATGCCCTCTAACAAGATCAGTAGACTGTCTGGGTTAGTATCTTAATATGCATTAGTAAATCAACACAGACAGAGAGAAGTAGTTCTCAATATTATAAAGCTGTATTACCCTTTTTCCAGCAAACATTTCCTTCAGTTGAACTTTGGTTATTTTCGAATAATCAATGTCTTCACCAGCCTATTCACATCCACGAAACATTAAAACCACAATGATCAGTAGTGATATCAGTTAACAAGGCGCAACATAGGTCCAACATATAATGATGTCAGGTGTCACACTCTCAATTTTACATTTTTTGTTTCAGAATTCAAGTAAATGTAAGAAGTTAACGATTTTTCTGAAGTAAAGCTTCTGTTTCTTGGTGAAGTAAGGCTGAGACAAGCAAATGATATAAGACTTCTAGTTTATTTTTACCTCGTATAGATGAGCCAAACGGATAAGTACACCTCCGTTATCCAACTCCTGGAAGAAAAAAAAAACAGAAATAACTTCATTATTTCATCAAAGGAAACGGATCATTCTAATAACTGCAGGCTCTATACAATAACCTGGAGAGTAATCAGTGCAACATTAGGAGGTAAACTATATTTGGGATTCATGATAGTGGCTTTGGTTATATGCGAAGCTTTCCATTGTTCCTGATTCTGCAAGATCAAGTAATGCGATTTCCCGATATCAAGCAGTAATATTGATCGTTTAAAATAAAGGAATATCATAAGGTGTGGAGGCCTGCCGAATTCGGCCCTCTCATAATATGTTGAAATTACCTCATGTCCAAAAGCTAAAACAAGAGGTGAATAAATTTCTTGGCCATTTGTTCTGCGCCAACGTGAACCATCACCGTTTTTATGAATTCCCAGATAGTAATTCCCTCGAACCTGGCCAAGTGATATGAGAATAGATAATTCAAAAGAAGCATTCAAGTCAAAGGTTGCTACATTTTGTATTTCTGGTGGACATTTTCCTAATTAGCAGCTTAGGTACACCCAAGTCAACTGTGAGTTCGGAAATCTTCTGATTTAGAGTAGTATTGCATTTTCAGAAACTTTCACTGAAGAAGTAGAAAAACTATTGCGGCCTAGGACTGCTTTGGAATGCCATATCAAACGTACCGTGAGTCCCTCACACGTATTCTCCACACAGACAGTCTCATAAAGTGCTTCACCCACTCCTCTATCATCATCACTGAGCAAGCGCCTGGTTTAATGTGAAATCCATTACATTTGTAAGTCCAACAATTATATTAAGCATGACATTTTTATAAATAAACTAAAGAAAAAACTTATTGAACCTATGCAACATGAGTTCTATTTCTCCATCCTTAATGCTGGCTCCACCTGTTGCACGATCCACCAGAACAGACAATTCTGATTTGTTATCTGTTATGTACATTCCAAGATTCACCTGAAAATTGAACATAATTTAAGAAAACTTCTGAGGATAAAGAAAGTAACAATACGTGAGCTCAATCACAAAATTGCAATTTCAAATCAAGAAAGTCTCGAGTTGGGAAACTAACTGGATAATAGTTCCCTGCAACAGGTTGAGTAACTTGAAGGTCCCAATCAGCTCTGTAATCTCTAACCTGATAAGCAACATATTATCACTAAAATTAGCTCAAAAACAAACAGAAAACTGATATAAAGTGAATAAAATATGAAGCCCAGTATATTGAAATCCTGATGACCATTTTCCTTGTTCATAAATTGCCAACATAAAAGATGTTTATAAGATCATTGTTGTTCCATCAACAAGCACATTGAGCCAATATAACAGACAGAAAAAGTGTGTTCAGCTAGAAAGCCAACATCAAAGAATTATCTATTTCAGATTGAATAGATGGGGGGGGGGGGGGGATTAGGGATACAACTCAACGACATTTGTTTCAATATGTTGATAAACACTTCAAGAATTGAAATGGATATTGACGATAGCTCACAAGATGTTGCTCAAGTATAATGTACTGAATGTCAAAATGTAAACGCAGTAAAGATGAACTAAAAAGGGAGAAAAAGTATATTGACAAGATATATGCACACAGAACAAAGAGACTATATTGATGAGAAACAGTCTCCTTAGCTTTTGTACTGCTTAAATGTACTTAAAGAGGAATGAAATGTCAAGCTTACTCTTTTAAGAAAGTCCCTCCCATTAGAGTCAGTGTAGAACACTTTATCAGTGGCCATATTTGCTGTCATTTTGGTAATAACCTCTTTTCCAACACTATCTTTTGTCGGTATAGGACCAATCTTCAATTGAAGAGGTATGTCAGATATACAGTTCATAGACTACCCTTCAATGTGAAATGACATTGGGCAGAGTTGACTTACAGTGAATTCAAATTCAGCGTGTTCTTTGTGTTTGTAAATCCTAATTACCTGAAACATTGACATATCAAGACATAATAGAATCCAATGCATACAGTTAATAACACAACAAATTGGAAAAAATCCAAATGTTTTTGGTGCTGACTAAGATTGAGTTAATCAAGGAACCATGCACCACACCTGAGATATCCATGAGTTAAATTGCTGGTGAATTTCATCGACCAGGGGTCCACGCATAACCTTTATTGGAACCTGCAAGCAAAGAGGATATTAGTTTCTGCTATGAAGAAAACTAGATATTGTGTGAGAGATGCTAATAAAAACTTCAGTAAAATGAGAACTAACTGATTTATCAAGGAAGAGACGTAGAACCACAATTGCTCTAATCAGTTTTAGTTGTTAAATAACAGGAAACGAAAGGAGAAAAGGCTACTCACTGATCTCGCAACTAAGACGGGGGGTAATACATCGGGTCTGAAAATGTAGGCACCAGAATCCTGCAATGGATAATACAATCAACATCCTAACTTACTGTGTCTCCTTTAGTAATGCTCTCTAACATTTAATTATACCTACAAGAACATCAGCAAGTACCTGATCTGAGTTCACACTCGAGCCATACCAAAGATAGCTTTGTTGTACAGGTATATCAACCTAATAATAGTCCTTTCTTAGTTAGGAGGAAGAGACGGCCCTCAACATAGAAAAGAAAAACAAAGATCGTACCCCTGTTTTAGAATTATATAGACGTTTAAGTTGACCAGTTTTTGAGGAAAAGGACGCCTTTAAGTTCCCTGGTCCAATTTCGACAGTCTGCTTCAGTGGAATGTCCATCTTTGTGACATAGCCAGCAGAGCTCCCTGTATAATTTCAGCAGATGAAGTATGAATTTGTGATCATTTTACTTTTTGAAAACAGGCAATGCCTTGTGATTTTTGAGTCATCTATGAACACATTATTGATGAAAAAAAACATGGAGAAAGAACATTTTGTATTACCCTTCTGCGATGCTTTAGAAATAAAATAAGTATTCCAGCCAAGAGGCGACACAGACACTCGAAAGAAGAGCCAATGTTTGGGAGCTCGCTTGGGTGATATTCCAAGATACGCCTTAACATACAACTTTCGCAAGTTGCGGGTAATATTATCCAACTTTATAAATTGTGCCTCAACCAGATTTCCCATGGAATCTTTAACAATAAGATCAGCATTGTTGACCTGTTAAAGCAAATACAATTAGAATATACCCATCAACAGTGAATAAGCCATTTCAAAAACGCATAAGAGAAAGAAAAAGGATTAGGAAAATAGATCAGTTATATAACTGTCTGAATTATATGGGACTGACATATAAAATGAAATTAGCTGGCGTTGTGATAAAATGAGCAACGGAAAGAAAAAACAGAAAGAATTATTCATTCACCGGGATCTTGATGATATCAGTTCGATTACATCCAAGAGGATTGTATGCCACAACAACCTGAAAGTGGGAGTATTGGTATAAAAATATTTTGCCAGTATATTCATAAGGTATGAAGCAGGTTAATAAATAGAAGGCAAATTTACCAAATTCTTTCCCTCAGTGATGTCTTCTTCAGTTGGTGGACAATAACTTATATTGAGCAGTTGACACTGTTCATGACATGAAAGAAAACCGAAAAGAAGGACATGTCAAATAACTTGTAGTTAATTATGACTTCTCGCCTAATTTCCTACTTCCCCTAAACATGTCATTCGGAAAGAAAAAACTATACAAATTGAAACTTCTAAACTCCAATAGTATTTTTTATCTACATATGATTGTTCTAAATTTTCACCTGACTGAATAATAATGAAGTGGTCGAACATGGACCTGATTTGGAATTAACCAGGCATGATAAAGCAGAATTTACCACAACTTCAGACTGAAAATCGGACATATGAAAAGAACTATAAACATAAGATCATCCTAAACAAAAGCGTAAAAACTAAAGTTCAGGCAGAAGAGATCAAGTCCAAATTAAGAATAGGAGCCCACTTCAGAAGCTCCAATAGCCAAGCGTTTTGCATAGTCATCAGTTGTATGTTGTTTAGCAGTACCAGTCACAGCATCATGGTGTTGTGTAACTCCCAGTGCATCTCCCAAGCTAAACGTGTTGAAGCCATTTGATTTCCTCCCGGTAAAGAATTCAAGCTGCCGAGCAGCCTGTCAAAGGAAAATCCAAGGGTTGAATTTGATGTGTTCAACTTCTATTCTCAATATTTAACCCATTATACTTTTGCAATTATGGATTCAAATTGTAATATTTGATGAAATTTTAGTAATTTTCACATAGATCGATCTATGTTCCGTGTACAAAATGTTGGGTTTAGTTGAACCCGTTTAACCTGTTTGTATCCGCTTCTTCAGCTTATTTTGGTTCAAATCAGTTGTAACGTCATTTCGCATGACCTCATTCTAGATCAAGTGAAGTACTGACCACAGAGACTCCAATGTTAGCAAGATTAAGAACAATATACCAATCACAGTGTACATTGAGGTACAACCATCATAAATGTTGATACATAATACAATAAACCACTTAAAAAGTATACTTTTTTAACAGTTTAAACTTTTAGCTGAGATTAATTGCACATTCCAACATAATATCAGAGAAAGCACGAGGTCAATAAAAAACCTAAGCCACATGTGAGGGTGTGTTGAGACATAATATAATTAAGTAATTAAAAGTGTGCTCTCTTTAACAGCTTAAACTATTAGATTAGATGATCACATTCCAAAAGTAAGGACATTTTATTAAGCTTCTCATAGATACCAGTGGAATTTAGGGCAAGAACTAGGTTATCAACATGGAGTTCACAGTTTCACAATTTCTTTACTACATTCAGGTTCCTTTTGACGTTGATGTTGTAATATGGAATCATGGAACCAGAAGAAAGAAACTAAGCAGGCTCACCAGATAATATCCACTTAACATACGAATGTATCGCTTTAAAGCTGGTCTACTGGTAAAGAAACCAGTCCAATAAGAACGTCCATCATCTGCATATCTGAAATTAGTTAGAGATGTTAGATAAACTCAATAGAGTATTCAAGATAAACCAGAAGGTAGAGAATATCAAGCAAGTGCTCACGGAAAGTAATCATCAATTTTTAGAGGCCAAGATCCGTTGGTTGCATGTTTTGCATCTACATAAATTGATGGAGTAGAGTACAATGCATTCACTCGACCGTCCTGTCAAAAGAAAATGAAAGCAAGTTAGTCTTTATGATTTTGAAAATGTTTAAACGGGACTGGAACAAATAGAGCTATTTGTTCTCCATTAGATTCCCTCATGAAGTTTTCGAGCTGGCTGATAAATATACTGGACAACACCAAAACGGGCTAAGAATCTTGTTTTGGATTACGATTTGTCTATTTTGAATAAAGTTATTAGATATTTTTGAAATATAACTCGGGAGAAGACATAATGAAGCAACCACTCATATAGTTGAAGAAATATGTTCAAGATTTTTGTCAAGGATTTCACTATCTATGTTTTCTGTAGAGCCTGAAATATTTACCTTGTTGACGTAGTGAATTAATTTATCCATTTCCTTGAACCAAGATTCAGCATATTGGTATTGGAAGTCGTCTCCCATGGTCCACATGATGTGATTTGTACGTGTCACATTTGCCTGCACATCACAATATCCAGCTTTTCATTGATTGCATTTACATGTAGATCTATTTCTAGTTACAGTTGTACAAAAATTGATGATTATGAATAACTGAAAAGAACTGTAATCAGGGTGTACTTGTGTAATTGCAGCATTGATGAAATCATTAACCCGTATGTCGACATTAAAGTCAAAGATAAGAGGATCATCCTGCAATTCATATACCAAATATGTCAAATATTTGTTCTCCTTTGATATACTAAAATAAACCATAGAGAGACTTATTTTTTATTTCTGACAGAACCTGAACTGGAACAAAATCAGCATCGTCCACTTCAAAATGGAAACCATGTGGTGGAGTATAATGTACAGGAAATGCATTGGTAAATATCTGCAAAGCACCCACAAATGGTGTTAACCACAAGTGAGCAATGATACAAAATAAATTAACAATGCTTAAGAATGTTTTATGAACCTGGGAAGAAGAACCAAATGTTCTTGAACCACACCATATAACCTCGAGAGATTTATCCTCCTTACGTTTTGCTCTGTCTTGATAATCAATACGCGCAAAGTGAACAGAATCAAATCCTACCTGTGAAAGTTATCCGGGAGAAGTAAAAGAAGTATCAATATTTCGAGTCAGATCAGGATGATATATAACTGGCAATATAAAGTTCTATTACACTATCATCAGTAGTGTAATTTAACATAACAATCTAGTTATCATTTTTAACCGTGCATAAAACTTAAACTCTAAACTAAAACATATGAGCGCTCGGCTTAAATACCTCTGCCCCAAGAAGATAAGCTTGCACCGCAGAGTGCCCAAATGGATCGATCTGCCATCCTGCACGAGGAGTGATATTGAATTCATTCTTTATCAGCTGATGGCCTAGTGTTGTCTGATCAATCATATCTATGTAATGGCTAGTCGCTTCATCGTGCATACACCAACCACCATTTCTGTTCCAGAATTCTCTTTTTCATCAAAAATCACCCGAAAAAATAAATTAAAGTTCCTTACAAGTTAGCTAACATACACGAATTCCAGCTGACCAGAAGCCACAAGATTTCTCACTTCTTCTTGAATTTCCGGGTTTTGCCTTATCCACCACCGATGGAAAAATGCCTACAGAAGGATCAATAGAAACATGCCTTCATCTTTTGTTCCTTACAACAACTACTCCTCAGTACCAAACAAGTTGCTTATGCAAACAAAATTAAGAAAACACAGTTATTCATATTTACCATTTCAGCAAAGATAAATTTCCTATTCCGATCACGACGTAAGGACATAACAACAGAGTCCAGCACATTTTCAACACAGGCACCCTGCAATGCATCATCAATCATTTTTTTTATCAACAACAGCTAACACATAATTACCAATTTCAACATAAGATGTAAATATGACCTGAATGATATTATTTGATCCAACATAGTACTGATCAATGGTCTTTAACCAGCCAACATCATCGTGTGAATGAGGAACCAAATGAACATTCAATTTGCTTTCAACAATGTTACCCCCCAGTATTATACTTTAGGTACCCATTTACACCATAAGAACAAACAGTATAGAAAATGAACAGAAAAACTAAAGCTCGAGTAACAAAAGTTTTCATTTTGAAACCCCAAGTATTGTTTCTCTTACAACTGTGTGATAAACCAGTTCGCTTTATATATCTAATAAATTAGTCTCTCGGAACGTGTTTTCGACGTTTATTCCAAAATATCTAAACAAATTGTAAATTGCAAATGATAAATCTTAAAAGTTTAATGATACATATATTATTAAACTTTCTTTGTGTTATAAAATAAAAACCAAAGCACTACAATACAATAAAAAAAAAACAAATTCATAAAATGAGATAAGAAATTCTTGCAAATTTGATGCTACCTTATTGACATATATAGTACTTTAATTTAAAGATAAATATATATTGTAATAAAAACATTTATCTTGTGAAATTAACTATTGTGCATGAAAAATAAATATTAAATTGATGCATATATTAAATCGCATCATGCTCAATCCAAAAGCGGTTAAAAGTCATAGAACCTTGTTTCGATTCAAACCTACCAATATTAAGAAAGTAAACCAAAAAAGGGATGGGGTAAGGGATAAGTACTTAAAATTGAAGATGGTGGAAAAAAAAACTCAAGAAATTGTGAATATTTTAACCAAATGAATTAGTAGAAAGGACTTATTTTAATGAGATGTTTGTAGCAGTAGAAAAGACTCAATTTATTATGAAATGTCAGAAGAAGTAGAAGAGACTCACTGTATAAGATGTTTGAAGTCTCTAGTAAAAAAGACCAAAATTATTATGAGATGTTTTTTTTTTAAAACAAAGATTAAATTTCTACACTTAGTGAATTATACATACATTCAAAGTGAATGCTAAAAGTCTAAAACTAACGTTGCTAGATTAAAAGAAAATGAACTATTAGTTAAATGAACCTGACCTATATTTAATTTAATTTACTCAAATTTATCATGTTTGGGTTTTAAAGAAATAATTAAATTAATTAAAAAAATTATATTTTTTAATATTTTAATTTAATCTAGAAATAAAAAAATATTTTAACTTTTCATTTCGAAGCTTCCAAATACATTTTTCTCCCACCTTAAGATTTGCATTAATGCTAGAATATTGGTGGGGACTTCACAAACGAAGGTGAAAGTTCTTAGGGGTCGTTTGGTTGGGAACTAGATATCCCAGGATTAATTATCCTGGGGTTAGTTATCCTGGGATAACTTATCCCACCATGTATATGGAATAACTTATCTCATCACTATGCTATAAATGGTGGGATAAATTATCCCAAATATATCAACCAAACAAGACATCTAAATTTTATCCCAGGACTATTATAGTCTATTTGTGACCTAACAAAATCACTACTTTGTGGACAAGAGTGTGAATTACTGCTTCTAGAAGAGGCCATTATCTGGGTAAGACTTTTCAGCATGAAGAAATTTCTTTTTTTTTTCCTCCGTTTACTTTTATTTTTATCTATTATTGTTCTATTTGATACATTTATTAAAAAAATAATTATTGATATACGTATTTTATTATAACACACTCATTAAGAAAATTATTATTAATATATGTATTTTACCATGTTATCCTTACTGATTAATGTTTAGTATTGAATTTTTAAAAATGATATGGAGAGTAGTATTTAATGTTATGGATAAAACATAGAAAAAATAAGAGAAAAGACATAAAATGACATTTGATATTGTTTCGAATTTTCAAAAAGATATCTTAACTATGCGGGCGTCCTATCACTTCCTGAACAAATTTGATTTGATGTTATTATAACATTTTTTGACTCGTCCCAAATTTTAAAATGCAAGTGTTATCACACACTAATCATTACGTGATATGTGTTAATTTAACTTAAAATATAGTGAAAAAAATTCACTTTAAATTTTTCTTTATCCTTTTTCTCTCTCATCTCTTATTTTTGACTTATTTTATTTTTATTATTTTAATTTTGATTATCTTAAATTCCACCCCACCTACCCCCACTTTCAAGGTGACTCCCTCCCTTCATTTTCTTTCTTTCTTTCTTCTTCAGCCCACCCTCCACGTCAAGTTGAACCCCTCCTCCATTTTCTTTCTTTTCTTTGTCTTCTTCAGTCAAATTTTACTTATTCAATGTGTTTTTTTTTTTAAAAATCATATTATTTTCTAGACTTTGTTGAGTTATTGATAACAAAATAATTATTTTTCTAAGTAGATTTAAAATTTTAAAGGTATCATCAATTAATTTGTCTCCTTTCATATAACTTTAAAATTAGAAATGATAATTTTGAAAAAACTAATAAATTCCCCAAAATTGAAAAAGTTTGATTAAAATTCGAGTAAAAATGCTAAATGTACCTCACAATCATCTTGAAATCTAATGAATTTATCAAATTGTAAAAAAATAAAATATTTAGATAAAATTTTAAAATTGAAGAGAGTTAAACTAATAGTAGTAAAAGAAAGAGGATAGAGTTGTGGTAAAAAATTGACTTTGAAAGTGAAGAGTTTTAATGGAGATGACAATGAATTTTTGAAGAAGAAAGAAGAAAGAAAGAGAAGAAATAACAAGGCAAAAAAAATTAAAATAATAAGAAAAACAATAATTATATTTTATAACAAACTACTTGTAAAAATAAAGTTATATTTTATTTTAGGTTGTTTACGTTTTTTAAGAGAGTGCATACACTATCTATGTAAGTTGGACAAAAAATGATGTAATAATATCAGTAAAGATTGTTTAGGAGGTAATAGGACGCTCATATAATTAAAGTGTCTTTTTGAAAATTCGAGACAACTTCAGATGTCACTTTATATTTTTTCTCAAAAACTAATTATTTTTTCTTAATATGTTAAAAATAACAAGTAAAAAAAAAACTTCATTTTAAAAATAAAATTTTATTTTAAAAATAAATGACAAGTAAAAATAATTAAAATGAGTAGTAACTAATGGTAAGAGCTCGTTTGGATTGGCTTAAAAAAATAGCTTTTAAGTGAAAAATAAAAAGTCAAACTGAAATGACTTTTAAGTCAAAAAGACCTACTTTTTGTTTTCGACTTATTTTAAGTTATTTTTTACTTATTATAAGTCATTTTTTACCTTGCCAAACACTTCGTAACTTATTTTAAGTCATTTTTGACTTATTTTAAGTTATTTTTTATATTTGTCAAACACTTCTAGAAGTAAAAAACTGACTTAAAAGTAGATTTGACCAACTTTTAAGTCAATCCAAACACCATCTAAGTCATCAATCAAAGTCTCGAAAGAGCTAGATTTTCCACACTTGAAAGGTATAAACCATAACCTACGTTTGCCGTTTGGACACAAGTCATAGTCAAGAGTCAAGACAATCTTCGTTACATAGGGGCAAAAGAGTCCCCTATTTTGTGTCTGTCTTCAATTTTAGTTTCACTAGACAAATTACTTTTTCGTCAAGAATAAGTTTATAGTTTACATCATAATCCACAAGTTATGCCTTTAGTACAATTGATAGCAGGAGGTGAAAAAAACATTCTCCTCCATTTATGTTCCAGAATATACACAATTCATTTGCTTTCTTTGGCATATATCATATTTATGAAAAAAAACATTCTCCTCCATTAATGGGCTCTATGAACCAGTTCTTTTGACTTTATTGGGTAGAAAGTAAGAAAAAATTGTTTTCAAAATTTAACGATGAAAGTCCGTATCTCCATGGGACCAAGCTCGACTACAAGACTAGACATGTCTAACGGACCCCCTCTAATTGGTGCAGACTCACTGCCACTGTCATGTTCTATATTCCACTTCATCTTCTTCATCTCATTCTTGCCTTGATTCGCCGATAAGCTTGTTTCCTTGATTGCCTTTATCTGAATATACAATATAAACATGTGTCAATGGCCTCTAACAATATCAGTAGACTGTCCGGGTTAGTATCTTAATATGCATTAGTAAATCAACACAGACAGAGAGAAGTAGTTCTCAATATTATAAGGCTGTATTACCCTTTTTCCAGCAAACAGTTCCTTCAGTTGAACTTTGGTTATTTTCGAATAATCAATGTCTTCACCAGCCTATTACATCCACGAAACATTAAAACCACAATGGTCAGTAGTGATATCAGTTAACAAGGCGCAACATAGGTCCAACATATAATGATGTCATGTGTCACACTATTAATTTTACATTTTCTGTTTCAGAATTCAAGTAAATGTAAGAAGATAACGATTTTTCTGTAGTAAAGCCGCAGTTTCTTGGTGAAAGTAACGCTGAAACAAGCAAATATTTTACCTCGTATAGATGAGCCAAACGGATAAGTACACCTCCGTCATCCAACTCCTGGAAGAAAAAAAAAAAAACAGAAATGACTTCATTATTTCATCAAAGGAAAAGGATCATTCTAATCACTGCAAGTTCTATCCAATAACCTGGAGAGTAATCAGTGCAACATTAGGAGGTAAACTATAATTGGGACTCATGATGGTGGCTTTGGTTATATGCGAAGCTTTCCATTCTTCCTGATTCTGCAAGATCAAGTAGTACAATTTCCCGATATCAAGCAGTAATATTGATCATTTATAATCAAGCAATATCATAAGGTGTGCAGGGCCTGCTGAATTTGGTCCTATTCATAATATGTAGATTGTTGAAATTACCTCATGTCCAAAAGCTAAAATAAGAGGTGAATAAATTTCTTGGCCAGTTGTTCTGCGCCAACGTGAACCATCACCGTTTTTATGAATTCCCAAATAGTAATTCCCTCGAACCTGACCAAGGAATATGATAACAGGTAAGTTCAAAAGAAGCATACAAATCGGAGGTTGCTACATTTTGTATTTCTGAAGGAAATTTTCCTTAATTAGCAGCTTAGGTACATCCAGGTCAACTGTAGGATTGAAATCCTGATTAACGGTTGAAATCTTATTGCAGCCTAGGACTGCTTTGGAATGCCATATCAAACGTACCGTGAGTCCCTCACACGTACTCCCCACACAGACAGGCTCATCAAGGGCTTCACCCACACCTCTAGCATCATCATTGATCAAGCGCCTAGTTTAATATGAAATTCGTTACATTTGTAAGT
>JAJONZ010023831.1:0-39419 GCA_029582445.1 Solanum paucissectum
ATTTATTTCTAATTTCCGTTTTAATTCTTCTTAAAAACGTATTTTTTCCTTATCTATCTTTAATTAAAGTTTGTTTTCTTTTCTTTTATATAACTTTAATTGAAGTTTATTTTATTTTCTTATATATATAACTCTTCTTAAAAACGTATTTTTTCCTTATCTATCATTAATTAAAGTTTGTTTTGTTTTCTTTTATATAACTTTAATTGAAGTTTATTTTATTTTCTTATATATATACATATATATTCTTAATATACATATATATATTAAGGACTAATTTTTTATAGTTTTTTTATTTCAAAAGACAAAAAATTTACTTTTAAATTTTATAGAATATCAAATTGACTACATTTAATTTCATTCATCATCAATCATACTACTTTTTAACTTCATTATCTTAATTTGATTGTTACTCTCATTTATGTCATTTTCTTAAAGCACTACTTTTACTTTTAAAAAAAATTAAAAATAGATCACTTCTTCTGCTAAAGATTTTATAAACATATACGTAATATAAGAAAATTAAAATTAGAAAAAGATAACAACCTTCTTATTTTAGATACTTATTTTTATTAAATTTTTTTGACATTTTCTCTTATATTTTCTTAAAATAATTGTTAAAAATTATGTGGAAGTTTATTTATTATTTTTTGTACTTATAAAATTTAAACGACCGGAAATTTTAGCTTAAACCTTAGGGAAAATACATAAAAAAAAACCCTGAACTTGGCACGAAAACTTACTTTAGTACTTAAACTTTACGGGTAATTATTTACCCCCCTTAACATATTTGAAGTGAATTAATACCACCCTAAAAATATAATACCAGTCTCAAGTTGGCAAGTGTATTACACACGCGCCACGTCATTGACACATTAGAACCACATAAGCGCCACGTCATAGCCACATTGAAAATTCTTTAAAATTTGATTTTTGATTTTTTAAATTCATTTCTTTCTTTCCTTTTCAGAATATTTAAATACTAGTTAATCTTTAGTTCTTAATTAGTTTAAGAAATATTGAAATCATTAGCAGTGATTTTTTTTCAATACTCAACGTCATTTACTGCCATGTCGATTGTCGGTGTTCTTCATTTTTTTTTTTTTTATATACTAATCAAGGTCTAATTCTTAACTAATTCAAGAAAAAAACACATTTCTTTGTAGTGATTATTATTATTTTTTTTAAAAACTTTCTCTATCCATTGCTTCAATCGCCATTGCCAACCACTAACATTATAGATCGGTTGACAAAACCTCATCTTCTTTTATGCCCAAGTCTTCATTTTTCAAAAAAATTCATAACTTTTTAAGAAAAATCAAATCTCCAAAGTAAAGAGTAAAAAAATATTATGTGGGTCTTGAATGTGATTCTTTTTGTTTATGTGTTTAACGAGAAAATGTACTTTGAATGTAGAGTTTGAAGAAGGAGAATGAGGATGGGGTGGGGTGGGGAGTTTGAGGAAGAAAATACAAGCACAGATGGGGTAGGTGGAGTTTTGAGAAAGCGGGGTGGGGGGTTTGAAGAAGAAGAAGAATGGGGTGGGTGGGTTTCTTCTTTTTTTTTCATTATATATATAAAGTGGAACCATTACTTTTTTAAAAAAAATAACTTAACGCGCTTTCAAAAAAAAATCTTTTCTTTTTTTGCCACGTCATCCGTTAGGATGATATTAAATTCACGCGAAATGAAATAAGGGGGGTAAATAATTATTCGTAAAGTTTAAGTACTAAAGTAAATTTTCGTGCCAAGTTTAGAGGGTTTTTTTTTAATGTATTTTCCCTATAGAAAAAGAAGAGGAAGAAAGAGAGGTACATAGAGAGAGGAGCCGACAACAGAATTGTAAATGGACCCTTAATACTTTGAAATTAGTGGAAAAAGATGTCACCATGGTGCATATTATATACATACTACTCTCCCGTCGTTTCAATGTCTTTTTCATAATCTCATTAATTTTTCAACATATATACGTATGATCACAAGAGTTAGAGACTTTGAACATACATTGACATGATTTTTATTTAAAATTATAAAATTTAAAATTTTTGTTAATTTATTTTCTTTAAATCTATGTCAAATCAAAACATGATAAATAAATTAAAACGAATAACATGTGATGATGGGACATTTAACACTTGGGTTTGGCCCCCACGTCCATTAGATTAATAATGAAGGGCCAAAATTCTCTATCTAATATCTTAGTGTGGAACAGTTTTCTTCAGAGGTTATTATTATTGTTATTCCACGCATATATTTTTTTTGCTAAGACATAATGATGATCTCTTTAGCCTTTTCTCCAGTTTGAAAAGGACCAAATTTTGAAAATCCAACTTGCCTTTTAGTCAAAGTTTATTTGGAGCCATTGTTACTAGATTTTGAAAGTAGGTTCCCAACTTGTAATGATGGCTAACATTTTTAATCTCAAGGATATTTGTCTTTAGTAAATTTCCATTTTTCACGTTGTCCACTTCTGTTGGAGTTTTTGTGTCGGGGCATAAATTGAGGTCATCTTCAGTTGCTCTAAAATCTAGAATTAACCTGTCTTTGATTCAGAGACTTTGAAGACATTACATGCTAATCAGTATTTTAGCCACTAACAGTGTAAAATCTACAACAATTTGCTCCCATTCAGATGCCATTGATGTGTCAATTCCTGACCCGTTAAACTTCAGGTAATAAAATAGGGGGAAATCTTGAGCAATGTATGTATGTGTATTTTTTTCAAGAAAATGATCTCTTATGACCACTTACAAATTTGAATAGAAGTCAATGATTTTTTTCAAATTCCTATGGGTATAAATGAAGATCTATTGTACCGAGGACATAAAACTAAAAACAAATTTGTCAAGGGCTATTTATAATACGCTTAGTTAGCTATGTTTCCAGTATCATTCACGCATGAATTTCTGATTCTTGTGCAGATGTTTAATGCGGGAATAATAGTACCGGTTCCACCAACAACATGTTCATTGTTGCATGTTCAAACATCTTGTTGATATTATATCAATAAAAGGTAGGATTTGTTACCTGGGAAATGAGGCTGTACCTGCTACAACAGGTTAAAAATACACCGATTGTGTAAATCTGAAGTTATAAAATCTCCATATTGTCGGTGTATATATATAAGTTGAATTCATCAATTTCAATCCTGTGAAATATATTATCAAAGATAGCTTCATGAACCGTTCATCAAATGCCTTGGACGTGTAAAATATTGATCTATGTATAATGATGGTACCTCTTACGGATAAAAAAGAAAATAGGGTAACAAACGATGGATATCATCTTACAAGAGTAATACTTGAAACTTTGACAGATATCAGAACCCTTATATATATGTACTTATATCATAATATATCTCTTGGATACTATTGAGTATTGACATATATGTGTGGAAGGAACAACTTACTTTGTCTGTACATATATATGAGTGTCAAAAGGGTGGGTTGGGTCTAACTGGGTTATGTCAATAAATGGGTTGGGTCACAACCCATCCAAAATCTTTACAGGTCAAAATGAGTTGGATTGAGATGGGCTAAATTACTCAAATTCAAATGTTCTAAAAAATAATCATGTACATTATTAACAAATCAGTCGCACTTTTGCATACCTTTGTGCCAGACACCCTTATTTTTCTCTTCTAGTTGCTCCTTTTGTGCGCTGCTAGTTCCTGATGTCAATGTGGACTATGCAACTGTGTTTTGATCCATGATATTGGAGTATGACCATTCTTATCTCAAGTCTTTACCACACTTGTCTAACAATTAGTAGGACTGCTATTTTAGTAAAGCATAGATATGATCACAAAATGAATGAATTCAGAGAGGAATAAATGGAGAATTAAGATAACAGTAGACTAGAGATCTCGGGTTCGAGTCCTGAGTATGAAAATAATCCTGTTAGGGAGCGCTTCCTCCTTAAATAGGCCTTACCGGTGGGAATCTGAATTAGTTGGGGCCCCAATGCGGGTACCAGACAGCAGGTGGGAAACCAAAAAAATTACAGTAGAAAATTTTTGGGCAAAAGCAAAGAAAGTACATCTTATGCACTTGAGCTAATTTTCTCAAATGCAAAGATCAATGACAATATATGCAAAAAAAAAACATCTAAGAGTCAGCTGATCTTGTCAGGGGCATGGTAAAAATGCTTCCTTTGCTAGTGTCTCCTGAGAGAATCATAACCATGTAATATTTGAGGTAATTCACACACCGTGTCTCTGTAATTCAACCGACAAAACTTCAGTGTCTTTACATGCTAGACATGATTCTCCTTTTCTAATTTTCTTTCAACTAGTAACAGTGTTAGTAGTGAAATTTCATATCCATCCTATTGCATGCCTGACAAGGCACACTAATCCTGGTCTTGAAAGCCTTCTCCAACTGTTGTGAGAAATAATAAATGAAAATCCACAAGGCATCGACTGCACCAACACACAGAACATCCACACTCAACCAGCCAAAAATGTAAGTAAAAATTAGTGTTTACTAATCAACTGAACAATCTTATCCACTCATTCTGGAGAATCCTTAATACTAGTATGCTACCAATTCATCATACAAGCTTCTCATCCAAAGGTGTGGTTCATAATTGCATGAAGTATTTAGATTATTGCAGTCCAAACTCTACACTAGAAAGTAGAAACTGAAAGGCTGTGGAACAGTTGAGGTCATTCCTCATATATCATGAGATTGAAATGTCATAAAAGATGACAACGTTGCCACTACAAATATCTCACCCCCTAAAGCATAGGCATCATTGTAGGGTAGTATGCACGCTAATCTGGGTCCGATTCTGATCATAGAAACTATTGAAAATTTGATTAAGCGGGAATAGTTGTTGCATAAATCAGCTTGTTAAACTCAACAAGGCTCATTAATGTATCACATGCATGTAGGGGTAAAACCAGTTAGGATATTTTGGGAGCAGAGAAGATATGGAGGAGCTAGTACAAGCAGAAAAGAGATAAGGATCACAACTGAAGCGACATGAATTGTCTGTTGACAGAGGAACAAATCAATCAGCAAGACACTAAGTCAAGAATATACCAATCTCAACAAGTCTTAGCTTCATTTTGTGTCCACTACGTATTAACCTTGCTAAAGCCCATGATATTTGAGTCATTGAAAAGTTGCATTATACATTCTGGTAATATAGGTAGAAGATTTGTATGCAGATACTGAAAGCGCATAAAGATGAGGAAGGGGAAATTAACCATGTTTAGAAGTCATTAATGAAATACATCCTGCAACAATATCTCAAAACCATTAAGAAGTTGAAACTCACCTTGAATAGAAGATTGATTTGCATAGTGGAAACCACAACCAAGAATATTAAAAGCTCATATCGATCCTCCAAAAATGGAGCAACACTAACTGAGTAGATATGCAAAATCTTGTTTACCAAAATATTTTTAAAAATTTAATCTCTTGCAAGTGAGAATAAGCAATCCATAAAATGTGATTCTTTGACACATTGGCCAACCCCTAGCATATATGTTACACTGCATTTAAACCTTAAAAAAAGATACTCATACTTTTGCAACAACATTGGAGGGCAGAATCAATTGAATCTCTATGTTAAAAAGATAAAAAGGAGAGAGTAATGGAACTACAATAGGAAATGGACTGTGATGTCGGCCAAATACATTCGTTATCTGATAACATACAAAACCATGATTAATTAGCAACTATCTCCATAAATCATCATTCTTTTTACCATAACTAAACTCAAGCCAATTGGCATACCATAAATTAGGGCAAGATCCTTTTATTGGCAAAAACATTAGGTAAAATTGTATGAAATAGCAAACTATTAATTCAAATAAATGATATAATCATAGTTTATTTTAATTGTAATTCGCAGCAAACACCCCTTTTTTTGCCATCTGATTCGATATACAATTAACCATTTTCGGTATACAATTAGTCATTTTATACATTTCAGTATAAAATGTATAAAATGTGTTTGTGTTTGTATAAAGCGAGAGAAAAGTGATCATACAAATACAAATACATATGTTTTCGTCTTATACACTTATAATTATACAAATATAGATCTTATTATACAAATTACAATGTATAAATGGATTTATACAAAACTGAACAATTTATACAAAATTAGATGTTTGAAGCGAATTATACAAACCAAAAGTTTCATAGCAAACATAAAATTTGTTATGGAACGCAATTATGCAAACTATAGCTATAACATACAAATATGATTTTTATGTTTGCTATATGTGAAAGTTGCTCAAAAAATTATATGTGTTAATTTTCACATATATCAAGGTTTACACTTTCTATAAACTCATGGTTATTTATTTGAGAAAATAGCCAAATACCCCCTTAATCTATTACCAGATTATTAACTACACACTTATACTTTACGAGAAACCTATTACCTCTTTGGACTATTTTAAAATATAATTATTTGCTCCCTGGATGCTGAGGTGGCAAAGAAGGTCACTCTCGAGAGAGTGAGAGGCAACAAAAATAATTAAAACTTTAATTTATAAGTATTTCTTTTATTTCATATTATTTTTTTTTTGAATTTTTATGTTTACTTTTATTCTTATTTATTTTTCCATTTTTACCTTCTTCCTCTTCTTTCTTTTCCTCTTTAACAGGGCAATATCAGCTCACCTCCACCATCAGGCCCGCATCATCTATTTATCACTAAGTCAACTCTTATCTTCAAATCATATACTTGTCATCGTAGCTTCACTTCTCAGCGATTTGAAAATTTGACGGTAACTCAAAATTAAAATCGAAAGTCAAGAGGATTGAACTTTAGTGTAAAAATGGAGAAGAATTCATTGGTAACAAACCCATTAACTTAGAAAAATTTAATTACAAAACCATTGGGTGACAAACTAATTAATGGAGAAAGCCCATTTATTGAAATGGTTGCAAGAATCCATCAAACTTCTTAGGTTAACATTGTTAAATTGAAATCAACACTAGTCTCTCCGCTAGCCAACATCAGTATCGTCATTTCGGCTAACTAGTGTTGCTTACTAGTAATTTTTTGAAGCATTGTTTTAAGTTCAATACTAGCAATGGAAGCAGAAGTGATTCCGACGATGGAGTTTTTCATTCTCCTAAAGCTTCAATAAAGAACATAGATTTTGTTGATATTGGATCTCCTCTAAAGGTCTAAGCATATGTAGTAGTCATGGAATGTATCCTATCTAAAAAGGCATTTTTAAAAATCTGAAAAGCATTGTTGAAGACAAAGAAAAAGAGGAATGGAAAATTAAAAAGAAAAGTAGAAAAGGAAAATATAAAAGGAAAAAACATAATAGAGAAAAAGAATTATTATTTTTATATAAAAAAAAACGTAATATTACGTGGCAGGGCGCTTGCAGATCTCTACTTAGTGCGAATCTGGGTGTTCGATTTTAAGGGGATATATATTTTATTTTGAAAATGAACAGAGGGGCAATAGGACCCCCGTAAAGTATAGGTGTGTAGTTGGTAATCTGGTTATAGGTTGAGGGGTGATTTAGCTATTTTCTTTATTTATTTTGTTCATACATCAAGACTTTTACACCTTGTTTAGCAGTATATATAAAAATAATGTTAAATAGAGTATATTAGTATTCTTTATATTAGTTATGCTTGCATTAGTTATACATAACTTATTTCTTATGCATTATTTGATTTGTATATTAAAAATAACATGCAATGCATTAAAAAAAATATTTTTAACCATGTCAATGCATGTATTAAATCTCCAAATTGTTAAATTATTTTGCATTACTAATACCAAAAAATTTATGGTATTAGTAATATACTCATCAACACACCATAGAATACATTAGTTATACATATCATGGAAAAAAAATATACTAAACAAAATAGTATTAATATACAGAGTTAATGCATGCATTGTTTTTGCTAATACACTCAACCAAACGACCTTTTATTATTTTACATATATTACTTTTTTATTTTATTTTATTATTATTATTATTATTATTATTATTATTATCATCGTCATCATCATCATTGTTATAATAGTGTTTTATATTTATTTCTAATTAAATCTCCCTTTTTGTCAAGATTTTCTCATAAAACTTGTTTCGTCTCTTTCATATCTGTGATTCTTCGTTCTTCACACAATATTCATCATTATTATTTGTCATGGTTAAGAATAAAATTAAAAATATATCGGTTAACATTATTTAAAATATTTTATTTTATTTTTAAAATTGTAGCAACATGGATATTGAAAATATAGTTTAAATTTCTTCTCCACACGTAGTTGGATAATTTTTTCATTATCATCAAATTTATTGCAAATTGGTCTAAAACCACTTGAACGTGCCTTCATCATCATTCAACTATTGGATCATTGAACCATGTACTCATGTATTCATTGAATCATATGCTTTGATATCACTTGTTGAACTCGAAAGAATTAGGGTGTCAAGTTCCCTGACAAAGATAAATCAAATTACAAATAAAATTATAATAAAAAGCATAATATTATTATATAGTTTAATCAAGTAGCCTACATAGGAAAAACTAATATACAAGAAAATGTTAAAATTGTTGACAGAAAATCTCTCCTTAAACAAATCTCTTTAATTATTAGTGATACTATTGTGTTAATTGGTATGAGAAGGGGTTACAGAATTCCAAACTTTTATTTAAGAAAAATAAGCCAAATATAGAAAAGAATCAAATTTTCTTATGAGAAAAAGTACAAGCAATTATGATAATATTTTGACTTTCTTTCATTAAAAAAATAAAATTCAAATATGGTAAAAAAAAATCAGGACAAAATTGCAACACATATAAAATTAATAGGAAGAACAAAAACAAAATAAACACAATAAAAAGTAAATAAATATGTTAAAAATCAAATAGAAAAAAACAAACAATTGATCAATAATCAATACATACAAACAAAGTAAGCTTGTATAATGTAATAAATAAAATTAAAGTACACCTAAAGTCATAAATAAATAAAAAATTATAATTTGTGTGAGGAAATCAAAAGATTTTCAACATTTTTAAAAGAAAACTCCTCGTTGCATTAACCTTTGATCAACAATTTTATCTTCTTTCAACAAAGCCTAGGGGCTCAATCATTCTGATTCCTCTCTTCCAAAAAGAATCAGTATAAACTATAGCGTAATTATTTTGTACTACTCATTAAAATAGTCTATTCTAATTTGCTTTAACGTCTGCTTTGTAATGAGTGGAGGTGCACATAATTTTTTTTCTTTTTCAAGAAACATAATGTGTTTTGTAATGTAACAATTATTAAAGTTGATTTTTTAAGAACAATTTATGTTTACGTCTGTATTTTTTCAACTTTTTTGTTGATAATAAATTATATGATTATGTTGGATACTTACATTTCTCTCATTTGCAGTGATTTTGCTACAGTATATAAGTGTATTCCTAAATTACAACTACAACATTGAAGAAGTAACTTACTCTTATTAGGATCCAGCTCACCTCCCGTACTTGATCCCACTATTTCGTCCGATTGTCTATTATATTTATTACATGTGTCCCTTTTGAAAATGGATGACACAAATTTTTATTTGTTAACCTTAGTTATCAACTTTTCATCTGTTCTCTGTCACAATGCTCTTTCTCCCGACTAAGAAATTTTAGATCAAACAAAGAAAGACGATGAGTATATGATACCTTTGAGTTACAAAATTTGCATATTCAATCGAAAAGTAGAACAATTTATTCAATAAAATTTCTCCCGTTTTTATAGGCTAGAATGATAAAAGGTACTATTTTACAAAAATGAATTGATAATTTTATTTTTTATTATTTGCCGAGACTTAGAGAAAATGGTCAAATTCCCCCTCAATCTATTACCCGATTCTCAACTACACACCAATATTTTAAGGAGATCCTATTACCCCCTTGAAGTATTTTAAATGGAGATATCGACATCCTTAAATGGTGATGTGGCATAGCAAGTGTATTCACTTTCCTATTAGCAAGTGTGAGGAAAAAAAGGAAGTCAAAATTAATTAATTTGACAGCTGTCAATTCTTAATTAGATAATACAATAATTAATAAAATTAATCAACTAAAATCACACACTCTCTCTCATCTCAAACCCTTCTTCAACTCAGTCGGTTGCCATGGCTATCAATACAAGAAATAATTTTATCTTTTCATATTTTCATTTTTAATTACAAAATACTTTTCAGTAGCAACAACATTAAAATCTTCCCCTAATTTTAAACAGAACAATAAAAGAAAGAAAAAAGAACACTTCAGTTTCTTCACCTCGGCAGAAAATATTTTTAGTTCGACCTCGAAAGATAAAATTACAGCTTTCATCGGAGACATCTTTTCGTTTACAGTAGTAATCAAAGTTTCTTGATTGCAATTGAAAGTGGGTATTAGAATTTGTGTTTTTTCAAGAAAAATTTCATTTTCAAATTCATCGACAAATGCAATTGAGAATCGACGGAAAAATAACTATCTTCAGAGATAACGATAATAGCAAACTTATAAAATTCAATAACAATCAATTTTATGCAAATAGATGATTGGAAAGACATTAAAAAAAGGGGCAAAGGTTGGTGTATATGGTGTGGTGTGGTGTGGTGGAGATGAAGGTAGACCGAAGGAAATGACCCATCTGGGAACATTTTTTGGGAACAGTGAAGAAAAAAGAAGAAAGAAGATTTAGGAAGAAGGAGAATGAAGATGAGATTTGGTAATGATTATTAGGGCAAGAATGGTGGAGAAAAATTGGAATGATTTTTTTATTATTATTCTGAAAAATAGGCGCGTGTATTACACTAGGCAACACAGATTTGGGGTGATGTTTTAAGGGTGTTAATATCTTAGTTTAAAATATTTCTGAAGGGTAATAGAACTCCCGTAAAATATTGATGTATAGTTGAAAATGGGATAATAGATTGAGGGGGTATTTGGCCATTTTCTCCTACCAACTAAATTTTATGACATATTTAGATTGTAAAACTCTCTAAACACAGTGTTCAACGTGTTTATAATACTATAGTCAAATTAATGTTTTAGAATTTATTTTGGAAAAATATATTTATTATGTCTTTAATTTTTTGTATTGAATTCTGTGTTTGTGTTAAATGAAAAAATATTTTTACACTATATATCATCACCATTTGATATATTAGGTTTTAATTAAATATAATTACAATTGAATAGTTAGATCATAAAAGATTTAAAATAGATAGTAATTCATAACTTTAATATGAGAACATATATAAGACCAATGCAAATAAAAAGTGTTAACACGGGTTGAGATTGAAGATTAAATTGGACATTCTTTTAAAATGAATTAAGACTTGAGTAAGTTGAGATGTACAACCCATTAAAATTCTGACCAGTTTGGGCCGAGGTTGATTTTGACGTCTTTAGGTGTGACTGTGAGATTCCAATTTCCTTATCCCCGCAAATATCTTACAGTTCATTGTGATTTTACTACGTTTTCCTCAATATTAAATGTTTTTTCTATGTTCTTGTTGATTATTTTTAAAAGTTAAAATGAAATGTTCTTTTTTCATCATAGAAGTATTGGATTGTACCGTATTTTAATCAAAATTTCGTTGTTTTATAAAACACTCTCTCTCACTCAAGTGATTGAGTTGGTAAATTCGTTTTTAAAATTTGATTTTGTGTGTTCTTGAATTGTTAGTCCGATTTTGATTTCGTATCAACATAATTCTTTAATTTTATACCTTATTGATTCATCACAAATGACTCTTTTGTTATTCCAATTATTCACTCTTCACTTGCTACTATGTATTTTTGTATTAAAGAAAAAAAATGAAATAAATATTTTTGTATTGAGCGATGATATCGATGAAATTCAATAATAACCTGTCTCACCTCAATCATCCTTGATTTCGGTTATCATTAATCTCTTCAATACTAATATGGTAATTATTTTAAAAAAAATTTATTTATATTTGTTTTTATTGAATTGGAGAGGGTATTGTTGTATTATTTGTAGGGTTATACATTGATTACATTCGATATGTGGAGTAAAAATATATGAATTGACAACAAAAATTGTTTCTAATCTTCTTAGTTTTAATTATCTTCGACGAGCTATTTTTATAAAAAAATCACAATCAAAATACCCCAATATTTTTAGTTGATGTACACCCTACAAGTATAATACTAATGTTCAAATTATTAATAATGTGTTGTTTTATTTATTAATTGATTTAACTTTTTTTTGCAATTAAAATCGATAAAAGTAACTTTATTATTGATATTTTTGTTCCTTATTTTAATTAAAGAATTATTATTTAATTAAAAAAATTATTTTTTATTATTTGTAGGCAGAGACTCTTACCAATAGAACTAAATTTTATGACATATTTAGGGGTAAAACAAAGTTAGTATTCACATGAATCAGTAATTTCATATTTCATCAAATGCTTAGCAACAAGGAAAACTAGACGAGAGTCAACAAAGACTAAAATCATGCTAAGTCCTTTGAACACTTCATTCATGTTGCATATTAAGATAACTCAACAGGCTCTTAAGAAAATAAAAGAAACAGGTATATCAGACAATATTCAGACTATAATTAATCAATCATTTATTCATCCGAACAAACATATGAAACAACAAGCAGTAGACAGAAGCCAAACGAGGATAAATATACGAACAGAACAACCTAAATTCTAGACCAATCAAAGTTGTAAACTATTGCTCACTTTGTATATGAAATTTGACCAAATCAAACAATACTAGACCATACTAATAGCACTGACAAACATAAAAATCGAGCCAAGTAAATGATAAAATAAGAAGATATTAAAGATTAGTATACATTAAACTTGCTTCCTCAAAATAAGTCCTAAGTGAGATGAAAAGGGTATATAGGAAAGGCAGGAATAATCATGAAGTCGTTCTCAACAAAGATATGAGATAGCTAACTCGAAAACTCTTAGACTCATATGAATAATATTAAGCAGTAACAACCTAAACAACAGTGCACTTTATGCTCGACAACAATATAAATAAGATAATACCAACCCAAATGATATTAAGCAGTAAATTCGAGGAAAGGAATAAAGCAAAAACTCAAATAGAATAGCAAAGAAATACCAACATTGTAAGCCAACCCACAAAGCTTTTACTCGATATTAAGACTAACATGAAAACGACTAAAAATACATATATCACATCAAAACATCAACAACCTAACGACAACTAATCAGCGGGCAGCCATGGAGTAAACAATTTTCGAACATCAGCATATCATTTTGAAATGAAAGAAAGGGCGTGAAAATATTATGGGGAAGAACACGTTACCTTTCTCCGGGCAGCAAACTAGAACGGCGACGAGCTTGAATGAGCAGCAACTTCCACCACCGAAAACACGACTTCAAAAAACTTGAATGAACGAAACAAAGCAAACGAGAGCAAAGACTGAACGATATTTTTTCCTCTCAAATGCTAGCTAACTCTAAACGCAAAGTGTTCAACGTGTTTATAATAGTATACTAAAATTAATGTTTTAGAATTTATTTTGGAAAAAAACATTTATTATGTATGTCTTTAATTTTTTGTACTGAATTATGTGTTTGTGTTAAATGAAAAAATATTCTTCACACTATTAATAATCAAATATTGACTTTTAATTAATTATAATTACACATAAATAGTTAGATCCTAGTAGATATAAAATAAATGATAATTCAAGTTTAATATGAGAACATAAATAAGACCAATGCAAATAAAAAGTGTTAAAACTGATTGAAATTAAAGATTAAATTGGACATTCTTTTATAATGAGTTAAGACTTGTACAACCCTAAAATTCTAGCCAGATTGGGTTTCATTTTGACCCCTATAAGTGTGGCAGTGAAATGTTAATTTCCTTATAACCTCAAGTATTTTAAGGTTCATGGTGATTTTACTTCGTTTTCTTCAATAATAAATGTTTTTTCTATGTTCTTGTTGATATATTTTTAAAGTTAAAAACAAAATGTCCTCTTTTCATTTTAATAGTATTGGATTGTATCGTATTTTAATAAAAAAAATCATTGCTTTATGAAACAATCTCTGTCGCTCAAGTGATTGAGTTGGTAAGTTCGTTTTTTAAATTTGATTTTTGTGATCTTGAATTTTAATCCGATTTTAATTTCATATCAACAATAATTCTTTAATTTTATACCTTATTGATTCATCACAAATGACTTTTCTATTATTTCAATTATTAACTCTTCATTTGCTACTATGTATTTTTGTATTAAAGATAAATAAAAATGTAATAAATATTTTTGTATTGAGCGTTGCTATCGTTGCAACTCAACAATAACCTGTCTAACCCCAATCATCTTTGATTTCGGGTATCATTAATCTCTTCAATATTAATATGATAATTATTTTTTAAAAATTATTTGTATTTGTTTCATTTAATTGGAGGAGGTAATGTTGTATTATTTGTATGGTTCCACATTGATCACAATCCATACATGGAGTAAGAATATATGAATTGACAACAAAAATTGTTTCTGATTCTACTTAGTTTTAATTTTCTTTGAAAGACTACTTTTATAATAAATAAAAATACCCTAATATTTTTTTTTGATGTACACCCTACAAGTATAATACTAAGATTCAAATTATTAATATTGTGTTGTTTCATTTATTAATTGATTTAGCTTCTTTTTTTTGCAATTTAAATCAATAGAGGTAACTTCATTATTGATATTTTTCTTCCTTATTTTAATTAATGAATTATTATTTAATTGATAATTTTATTTTTTATTATTTGTAGGTTTAGACTATTATTAGTAGAGCTAAATTTTCTGACATATTTAAAATGTAAAACTCTCTAAACACAAATTGTTTAATGTGTATATAATACTATAGTAAAATTAATGTTTTAGATTTTATTTTGAAAAAAAATATTTATTTTGTCTTTAATTTTTTGTACTGAATTTTGTGTTTGTATTTGTGTTTGTGTTAAATGAAAAATTATTTTTCACACTGAATAGTTAGATTCTAGAAGATATAAAATAGATTGTAATTTATAACTTTAATATGAAAACATATATAAGACCAACGCAAATAAAGAGTGTTAAAATAGATTGAAATTGAAGTCCTGTAGCTCCAGATTTTTGCTCGTGAACAGTAACTGCGTATTGAGTGTTTTCTCCTTTTATTTCTCTAGTTTTTGATGTTATCTTGTAATTGTGTTGCTCATTGTTTGGCACTTTGTTGGTGGCCATTTTCGAGAACACTTTTGTAACTCTTGTTGATTAAAGTGGAGCTTTGGCCTTGTGGTTTTTACTTCACACCAAAGAGGATTTTCACGTTAAACTTGATGTTTCGTGTGTTGATTTCTTTTGCTTGCTTGGTTGATTTGTTTGCTGCCAAACAGTTTTGCTCTTGCATTATTTTACCTTCTCTTGGTTCAAATAGAATGAAAAGTTTTGATTTGGATTTTCTTCCGCTATTGCGCTGTCGTGCACATTTATTTGTGCTTGCCATTCTAACAACTCAGTATAGGCCAATATCATGATGCACTCTACTTTATAAGACTATTTTGAAGGTATTGACAAGTCGACTACAACAAGTGATGGAATGTCTAGTGGACAAGAACCAATTAACTTTTGTTCCTCGAAGACTAATCAATGATAACATTATACTTAGCCATGAACTGGTCAAAGGGTATGAAAGGAAGAGTATCTCACCAAGGTGCATGATGAAAGTAGACATGCGGAAAACATATGACTCAATGGAATGGGGGTATTTAGGACAAGTGATAAAATGCTTACAATTTTCTGAACATTTCAGACATTGGATCATGCAGTGGGTAAGAACAGTCTCTTATTCCATCTTGATTAATGGGCATCATAGTATACCTTTTAATGCTAAAAAGGTCCTGAGACGGGGTGATCCTTTATCACCATTCCTGTTTTTGTTGTCTATGGAGTATCTCACAAGAATTTTAAAGCAACTTAAGCACAACCCAGACCTTAACTATTACCTAAGGTGTGCCAGGATGAATGTGATACAATTAAACTTTGTTGATGACCTGCTCTTATTCAGCAAAGGAGACACCATATCAGTAACACTATTATTTGAGGTCTTTACTACATTCTCGAAGGCTTCAGACCTAGAAGCAAATGAGGATATGAACCTTGTCTATTTTGGGGTGTGCCACAAGATATACAATAGAAAATACTAATTATGTTGGGCTTTGTACAAAACATACTACCTATAAGATACCTTGGGGTACCTCTTAGTTCCAATGTAACATCTATTGTTCAATTCCAAAGGTTGATTGAAAAGATTATGGCAAAGGTTCAGAGTTGGACATCAAGATTCCTATCCTATGCAGATAGGGTTCAAGTAATAAAAAACGTGCTTTTTTTAATTCATTTTTTAGACCTAAAATATTTGCTATGCCAAAGAAGATAATCAAGTGTATAGAATCCATCTGCAGAAAATTTATTTGGTCTGAGGAGCTGATACTTCTAGGAAACCATCGACTGCCTGGAAAATATTGCGCTGGCCTAAAGTTGCTGGAGGGCTGAATTTCCTAGATATTGCCACATGAAACAAGACAATTGTATGTAAACTGTTGTGGAGTCTTAGCAAGAAAAAAAGATAAGAATATAAATTCAATGGGTGCATATATATTATGGTAAGAATGAGTCAATATGGGAGACATAACATAAGCAAGCATTGTGGATGGTTCAGAAGATTCTCAAAGCTAAAAAGTACTATAAGGAGGTATGATGAGATGAATAGGAGATCTTGAAGTGGTAAATCTTCTTTGTAAAGAAGATGTATATGAGGATGATAGGGGAGTTTCCGAAATTAGATTGGAGAAGATTAACATGCAACAATGCAGCAGCACCAAGGTGGACCTTCATACTATATTTGGCCCTAAATGAGAGACTACAAACTAGAGAAAGACTAGTTGCTTGGTGAATAGTGGATGACTCGACATACATATACTAGAATAGTGGTGAGCATCTGTTCTTTGTGAGCGGGTATTCTGCAACATTATGAAGGAAGATCTTGCAATGAATGTACATAGACATACATATACTAGGATGGAAAAAGGAAATAACATGGACACGGAGGCATTTTAAAGGAAAACATGCATTAGCAAAAATATTTCGAATGGCTCTAGCAGCAAGTATTTATGCAGTGTGGAAGGAGAGAAACAATATAATATTTCGGAACAAATCGAAACCATCTGGTGTTCTTATACGAAATTTTGTCCAGAAAATTCACATTAGAGGAAGTAGGAAGGCAAAACTAATTAGTGCTTTGAGTAGTCTAGATTACTACCCATAGCTAGTTTGAATGATATGATCTGCAGGGCTGGGGCTGTCCACATTTTGTTTGTACTTGCATGGCTCTTTGGTAATAATATTACTTAACAAAAAGACTCAATTGATCTATCCAAAAAACCTTGGGCACCCAATATAACTTATTTTAAAGCTCGTCTACAAATCACTCTTAAGGCGAAGCTAAATCTGGTAAGACTTCATACGGGAACACCTCCGTTCTCTCAAATTCTCTACAATGGAGAGTCACAAAATCAGTTGCTGTAATACAGCGGACGACGTCGTTTCGAAGTTACCACTTCAGCTGATTAAATCGGAGATAATTCCTCCGGCACCGAACCGATCAAAATCTCCTTCCGAATTCGAGCCAGCAATTGACTGGCAGCCGAACTTCGCTGGCTACTCATGGATCGCCTATGGTGCCTCGTCTCTCCTCGTCATACGTCAATTCCCTAACCCTCTATCACAAACTGAGACTGTAATCGGCACAGTTTTTCAGCAGGTTCTCGAACTGTCAATCGATGGCACTGGCACTGTTTCCGCCGTAGCTTGGTCCCCCGTGACGCCTTCTTCTGGAGACCTCGCTGCCGCACTCGATAACTGCATTGGATTGTTCTCTTACAACTCTGATGCTTCTCATAGTAAGTTTTAATTTTCTGATCTCACTAGTCTCATTGATTACTTTGCTACACTTCATTTGTTAACTAAAGAATATAGAGGAACAACCATTGTGAAATAGGATCTCCGGATCAAGCAATATGAGTGATACATTTATACATGAGTGTGCATGTTACGAGAATGTCTTTGATATTTTTCACAACAAGAGCAATTGTGTTGGGTTCTGTGTCATCTTGAGGCAATTTAATTACCTTTATTATTGCCCTTGGGACTTGTATAGAACAATGGTGAGTAAAATTCATTAACTACGTCTCATTCACAAATTGCTTAGGATCTGCTTGCTGAAATCTTTGATTTCATTCTGCTTATTTGGGTCTATTTCATTCCAATACTAAATTATTTGTCTTTAAGTCTAATTAGGAGTTCCCGAGAATCAGAGATTAAAGCTGGATGAAAATCTATGCCTAATAAAATGGCTCGGAAGGATGACAAACTTGGTGAAAGCATGTTTTTTCTAAAAGAACTTTTTTTTCCCTTTTGGTAGGTTACATAGTGAGAGGGTGTTTCATCTAAATGAAGTTGGCAAATGAAAAGGATTACCTTAGTTGGATCCTATGCGCTAAACTAAAAAACAAATTGTTTAGGTGGTGATCCAGTTTTGAATGGGTATGAATATGGAACTCTAATCACTTGTTTCATCATTAATTACTACTATTGGTCAATTGGATCTTATGTGTCTCTCTCCCCCTTCCTCCCTTCCCTCTTAGATGTAAAAAATTATTTACTCATATTCAGGTTCTTTTTATTGGAGCCAGACATCAACGCTAGTACTAAAAAACAAATTGTTTAGGTGGTGATCCAGTTTTGAATGGGTATGAATATGGAACTCTAATCACTTGTTTTATCATTAATTACTACTATTGGTCAATTGGATCTTATGTGTCTCTCTCCCCCTTCCTCCCTTCCCTCTTAGTTTTATAAATTTATTTACTCATATTCAGGTTCTTTTTGTTGGAGCCAGACATCAACGCTAGTACAATCCACAAAAGTGGACTCAATCACTTGGACGGGGTCAGGAGATGGGATAATTTCAGGTGGCATTGAATTGATCTTATGGAGAAAGAAGGAGAGGTCATGGGAAATAGCTTGGAGATTTAAACCAGAACTGCCTCAGACTCTAATTTCTGCTACTTGGTCAATTGAAGGACCTTTTGCTGCTGCACCTCCATATAGATTGCACTTTGAAAGTTCGGGATCCCATATCCATGCAGGAAACAAATGTGTTTTGGTAGGTCAAAGAGATGCAGATTCCAGACATTTAGAAGCTATGCTACCACACCCGTTACCTGTTTCTATGATTCAGTGGAGACCATCTACAGTTACACATTCAACTAGAGATGGCAGATATTCAAGCAGGTTGGTGTTATTAACATGCTGCCTAGATGGAGCTACAAGGCTCTGGACTGAGATTGATGATGGGAGGATTAGAAAAGTTGGCAAGGATGGTAATGAACACAAAATGAATAAATTCTCTTTTCGTGTTATCGCTGTAGTTGAGGTAAACCAAGCATTAAATGGAAGGCTGGGCTTGGATGTATCTGTAAGATGGGCAACAGATATTAATGGTATAATAACTGTTAATGGTGAGGCTGTGTCTTATGCTTCACCAGATGAACATCAACATGGCAATGCTAGTAGGTGTGAATGGTTAGTTGCTGTAGGTCCCCAAACAACACTGACTTTTTGGGCCATTCATTGTCTCGATGATTTTTCTCCCCTGAGAGCCCCAAGGGTGACATTGTGGAAAAGAAAAGAGTTGAACAGTCCTAAAGAGATGCCAAGGGGATTGCTCTTAAATAAAGTCTTTATCATGAGAAATCAGGTCTTTGGTCCACCAACAGTATGTTCTTTTATTAATCTATTACCGAGTAACTATCTAGCCTGGATGCAATTTTATTCCTCAAAATTCCCCAGTGGTGCAAAGGTATCTTCAGAACTGATTAGCACAGAAGATTCGACTCCAAATAAATGTCAGAGTGAATGTTTGTTATCATTATGTGCAACAGGAATTTCAAATACGGACAGTCACAGCAATAAAATTCTGCAGGTAGCAGTTCAACCTTGTTTATCAGAGTTGGAAATTGCTTCCTCTTTGGACACTGATGGAAAGCTCCTTTTTTGGTTGTTTTCTACTGCTTCAAATACTATTTTGGGCCTCCCAACTTTGAGTCCATCTTGGAAACTTTTTGGGAAAGGTGCTACTGCACTCCCTCAACCCAAGTATACAAGCTTAAGCTGGGCTCCCACTCTGTTAAGTGAAGAACGAATTCTCGTCATTGGGCATGCAGATGGAATAGATTTCTTATTAGTCAAGGCTTTGAAAGCTGAAGAATTGGAAATGGTTTGTCACAAAATATGTACAATACCACTTACTGCTGGAAGTCAAGAAGAGGGGCCGGATAGCGTCTTCTCAATTCCTTTGCCTGCCACTTGTAACAAAACCTTCATTTCTAATAGCTTTTTGCTGCTAGCTGTGTGGAAGAAAGGCTTTCAGGCTTTATCGTGGAAAATTTACCTTCATCACTATGATTTGTCTGGAAGTCGCTGTGGGTGCAGTTTTGACAGTACAAACACCTTCCAGGACAATATATGGAAGTTTGAGAGTAGTTATTCTGGTAAGGCGTACCTTGTTTCTGTTGAACCTTGTTCATCAGCTTTTCCAGACCCTCATCACCATAATAAAATTTCAAGTTCTGCTGTGATCTGTCCCACAAACTCTGGATTCAGTGAAGAGATTTTTGCTAATAATTTATATAGCAACTACTTTGCTTATCATATGGTTACTGGTTGTGTTGATGGTAGTTTGCAATTATGGAGAAGTGTTCCTGCTGTGAGCTCAAATTCTCAATGGGATCTTGTTGGTATGGTTGCTTTGCATCAAGGCCCTATTTCGGCGGTATCTGCAAGTGTCTGTGGCCGAAAGATTGCAACTATATCGAAAGAAGGTCCATTAAGTGCTTCTACTACTATTCATATATGGGAATGTGTGCGTGTTGAGGGTACTGGCAGCTTTATACTAGAAGACACTTTGTATTTTGACGGTGACGTTGTTGCTTCAAATTGGTTGACGATTGGGAACGGTCAGTTTTTACTTGGTGTTTGCTCAAGAGATAAGTTGCATGTGTATGGTCAAAAGAGATGTGGGGGTCAGTGCAATTTGGAACCGGAAAGATCATTAGAAGGCAACATTTGGTTGTGTCTTGCAACAAGTCATAACAATCCAACCATTCAGGACTTCTTTTGGGGACCCAAAACCATGATAGTGGTTGTTCATGACGAATACATTTCTGTATTTAGCAAGTTCTCATATTTTATGGACAAGAAACTTCTGCCCCAGCTTGATGCAGAAGTTTGCGGGGAGAGTTCCATCTGTCAGTATGGTTCTAATAAAGTGCCAGTATTTTATGGTCATGAAAATTGTGACAATGCACAGCGTCAGTCTGATTTTCCGTTGAATATGGAAGTGGTGAATGAGACTTCACTGTTTAGTAGTATGACAAAATCTAAAGAAGGCTCTACTTCTGTTAAAAATGGGATTTGGAGCATTTTAGAGATAGCAGAACTTGTAGGAGGATCTCTTCCTCTTGTTCACCCGGAGGCATTTCTTGTTAACTTACTTTCAGGTACTTATGAATTGTTTGTTGCTCTTTCCGCTTCCCCCCCATCCCAAACTCAAATACCCAAGCGCCATCTTCTTCTTCATCGATACATCTTAAATATGATATGGGCGAACCATTTGTTGTGTTTACGAATTCATCGTGCATCAGAGGAACTATTTTGTGGTTGGCTGCTTTAAGGAACTGACATGTGCATCTAGGAAGTAGATGCTGTTGTATCTAAGCTTCTAGACCAAACAATAAGCAGCTTCTTGACAACTAAAAACTGAAGTACACTCTTTACTTTTTAGTTAGTAAAGCCAAACATTTCTTGTAGCATACAGATTAAATGAAGTTCTCCAATGTTAATTAATTAGTTTATCGATATGCATTTAAGGTTGTGAATCCTTGTCTCTTCATTAGAAATCATTTTGTAATACTCATGCACATTTTGACCAAGGATCTTATTGTTTATCTTATCAGGCTTTCCTTTTCGTTTTTGAAATAGGTAACAATTTCCTTGTCCTGCTTGCCTTACAAATGAGCATGTCTATCGGTCTATTCGTCCTTTTAAGTCTTTTTCTTTGATAATATCCTATGTGCTCTTTTTGAAAACCAAATATCTTTGTTTTAGATGTTCTTAACTGAGGGTTGAAGTACTATTGAAAGTTTATGTAAGTAATGACACTTGTCTTTCATTTTAAAGTTAAAAGCTTGTTCTTGACTGTACTTCAAGAAATAATTTGCTTTGGAACAAAAATTTGGGAGGAAAAAAAGGGGTAAAGATGCATTTTATAGTTGGTTTTGGTTTAAAACTAGTAAATGTATCGATGTATCATCCTTACAAGGAGAAGAAGTCACTTGATTGAGCTCACTAGGAATAAATAAACTAGGAGGAGAAATTTAATATAATGTTGTTAGGTTTTAGTACGTAATATTTGTGGCTCTCTTGATGTGGGAAGATCAGAATTTCTTAATTTATATCTCATTCTTATCTTTTCTTGTTCTTCTATTGTAAGATTTGTGACAGCATTCAGCAGCAACTCTACTTTAGTTTGGGCAACTGGTTTCCATCTTTCCCACTGCCAATGTCCGGTCTTGTGAAGGAAAAAAGCTCTTCAATAAGAAATAGATTGTGCATTTTAATTTTATTCGTGGTCTTCTTTTTCAATTTTTAGTCTTTCCTAGTGAAATCACGACGGCAATATTCAGTATTGTGAATTTAAACCAAAGCTGGCTGCCTGGCTCATTTAAACATTAAACTTTGTGAGAACTTTTGAGTTGTGGCTACTTGATTAGTCAGCTTAAACTGAGTAGATATTTCCATCCATAAACAATTATGCGCTTGAGGAAGCCAGGAATGCCCACAACTAAATCAAGTGCATACTGCTGCCAAAATTGATAGATTTTTGTAGAGCTGTTTGACTTAGGAAAGTTCTCTTTATTTTCTAAATTTGTTCGTATTTGGAGTACTTTGGAGATCCCAACAACAGTAGCAGATTGGATGTTCTTCATAGAAAATCTCATTTTTGTGTTGGATTCTCTACTTTTTGTATCTGCTTTGTAAGCTGAGGATTGCTTCATTATATCAATGAAATTGCCTGTTCATTTCAAAGAAGTTCCTTCCATCTAAGAAGAAGAGGTGGCAGGTTTTCCATGTTATCAAAATGGCAAGTGCTAAAGGGCATTGCTGACGTTGTTTGTTGAAGAAGATTGCACTTAAGGCTCGTTTGGTTTCCCATATAAGAAATGTCGGTAAAAACTCTGGATTACTAATTTATGCCATGAACCTAATGACACATAAAGTTCTTTAAAAGTAGAAAGCAATTGTGCTCATTTACTCCTGGAGATGTAGATTCTGAAGCACTTGCTCTCAGGAAACATTTGTATGATTACAAAGTCGGGGAAACTTTTTATCTCTTCTGACTACATCATTTGCCTGTTCTGGATTTTGTTCTCTGTTTGTTATTACTCATGGAGTGCTATTTTCTTTTAAATCCTCACCTCTGTTGGTCACAATGACTATTTTATTGTATCGTTCTTTTTCAGTTTTATGTTTCCTACTTGCCTGAAAATACAGCCAGATTTGTCTGCCATGAGAAGATTGTTGCCAATTTGTATGTCATGTAAATGTTGCCATCATGAAATCCCAGTCATTCTATTGGACTTAATATACTTGCTAGTCTGAGTTTGACCTCACAGTTGTGTGTTCCAAATATGTTTAGGTAATTGGAAACGTTCATATGTGGCTCTGCAGTGTCTCAGTAAACATGTAACTTCTACAAAGTTATCGGCGAAAATATGCTGCCTTCGTGCCTTCAGTGGTTTAATATTTCCCATTTCATTGTCAAACTATCTGGAAGGAAATGTCTTGTTAAGTTCTGGTGAGAAGTCATTTCAATGGGGTGGACCTTCAGATTCCTCAAGCTGGGGATATGCTGCATCTGATAATGCGCTCTCTATCTCATCAACAAGATCTGAAATAACCGACTTTATTGAAGCCGTTGATAAACTTCAGAAATTTGCAACTATATCTGCCACTGAAATGATGCAAATTCGTGCTGCTATTCATCTTCTAGATGAAGTTAGCAATATTCAGTCCACTTCTGCTTATAATAGCCTTGATGGGCCTGGTCGTAGGTAAGTCTATGCTAGAAGCCTAGAATACATAATCTTCCATTCCATGTGAATGTATTGGTATGAAAAGTTTGTAAAGGCTCATACATTTTTTTTATGATCAATCTTCTCCTTGTATTCCATATTTTTTTCTGTATATTTATGCTATGATATCAACTAGAGAAGTGTAGCTTTTGGCGAACATGCACAAATATTCCAAGTTTTTCCTTGAGATATATATGCTTAAAGTTTCAATGATGCTATGTCCTGCTTTCCTACTGTTGGGATGGAGTTTGCAAAAGCTGTAAATGGGTGATATATGTGGATAAAAATCAAATTGTTCTGCTACACGTCAATATTCCCTGATAGATAAGCCAAGACTTTTTGTGGGTATTACTCTGCTTCATGGTTGTGGGGACAATTTTGGGTACAATTTCAGGGGACGATGATTATACTCAGTTTTGTTTTTTGTGTCATGTCATGGCAGTAGTACAAGATGGGCTATTCTCATGTATGGGTTCAACTTTGTTGTACCCTGACAATCTCAGTGCTGCCTGGTAGATAATTCGTGATGATCTAATATACCAACTAGAGTAATGAACATCCTAATGTTCGTGTGCATATAGCTCAACTCATAGAGTTGACATTATTTTCATGAATGCGTTATCTTCTATTAATTCCAATATTTGGTAGGAGTACTTTTGGTTTGGTCAAAGACTACTATGTCAATATAGGGGTAAATGTGAGATTCAGCGAACCTCTAGTTTTAGAGGAAACCTAATGATTTAGTATTAGAATGGAATGGAAATGGGTACCTTAAGAAATGGAGAAAAGACGTTGAAGGATTAAAATATCTTGTCTCGGCCATTTTCTTCTCAAGGGACAGATAAAAAAGGAGATATCGGCAAGATAGAGCATTCATTCGTGTCTCTCCTTACTAAAGAACATAAATTTGAACATTTTGATGAGAACGAAATAAAAGGTCTCCTATTGCCTTGCATCAGGTTGGATGAATTCAACAAATTAAAATTTGACAATATTTTTAGAGGGGAATGTTTCAACAGATTCATGTAGCCGATTCAAAAAGTTTGCTAATGAGGCCTAGTTGATTGATTGAATACTGACTTTATCTCGACTAAGGTTGAAGTTAGATAGCATGTTTTTATTTTACTGTGAGGTTTTTCTTCTCAAATGCACTGGTTACTCTAAATATTGTTCACATTGTCCTGTCTCCCTTCTTTAACCAGTTTTCTTCAGATTATTTCTTTATGCAAGCATAACACGCCCTCAGTCTCTCTCTCTCTCTTACACACACAAACAGTGTTCTCATTTGCCTTCTCCAATGTATCCATTCATTATTCACCCAATCATTCTTGCAGTGATGGTTCTTTCCTTCGTGGAATTATGTATAATTATAAAAACAGCTTTTTATGTAAGATTGGAGCACAATTGTTCCTCTTTTCAGCTTTAATACAAAGAGGAAAAAGTAGCAGATGATCTTAGGTATTCTTGTACCATGCTTCCTTTCAAACTTCCCATCAGCCAGTTGATGTCTAACTCTTTTTCTCTTTGGTGTTTTTACTAATGATTTTGATTTCTTGCCCATAAAGATTAAGTTTGTCAAAACCAAATGTTCAAACTTCAAAGTTCAAACACTAAGGCTTTATCAAAAAAACTAAATGGAATTCAGATTCTTCTCTTCTTAGTGTGTGCAGTGATATCTTTAAATCTTTTATATCAATATTCAAATAATTTGATGTGATTGTAGGGTTTCTACTTTTCGCATACTCTGTGTATCCGGAGATTTCCCCAATATCAATAAAATAGTGACTCTTCTCTCATGGTCGTTTTTTATTCATTATCAGACAAATAATTTTTTGCCCCATCTTGCACAGTAAATGAGAGGACATGGAGTCGTGCAAAAAAATTTATCTTCAGTTATAGTTGCTTCTAATTGAGTTATCATTTGTTGATGCTACTCATCTTTTCTTCATAGGTTTTGGGTTTCAGTGAGGATTCAGCAACTATATTTTGTTCAAAGATTTGGCAGACTGCCATCAGAAGGTGAGCTGGTTGTGAACTCGGGACTGATTGGATGGGCTTTCCACTCTGATTGTCAAGAGAATTTGTTTGATTCTCTTTTATCTAAGCAATCATCTTGGCAAGAGATGCGTGATATGGGTGTTGGACTATGGTATACAAGTGTGGCACAACTGCGATTGAAGGTATTTGTTTTCATTAAGATAATGAATTCAGTTGTAGCATGACTAGTGAGGTTGTCCAGTGGTGTGAGGACTTCATTTCTTACCTAGAGGTTGGGAATTTGCATCACCCAGGGACCAAAGGGGGAAGGTGCAACTATTGACTCCTGGACGGGATGGGGGTGGGGGCTAGGAATGTAGGATTAGCCATATAAAAAAAAATCACCTGGATCTTCTTATAGTTGTTCTTTTTGGGAGGTGCAGTGCAGTTCTTATAGAAATAAACAATTCCACATCATCAACATGACTTACGTGAAATAGACTCCCAATATTTAGTTTTTGGGACTAACATATTGATGATGTCCCGGTACATTGCTCTACATTTCTTAATGTTCCTTCCTTTCTCAAACTAGTCAGCTCAATTTTCTTTCCTTCCTCTTTTGCTGGTCAAGAATGAGAGTTTCGAAAATTAGAATCTTCTTTCTAGTGTTTATCATTTGCTTTTCCATGTTCCTTCCTACTTCATTAAGCACACCATCCTTTACCTTCTTCATCAATTATTAATGTTAGAAAAATAGTGAAGGTGTGTCATCAATATTTTTTTGATATTGTACCTAGAAGGTACCAAAATAAGTACAAAAATCTGGACTTGTTTAACACTAAAAATAACTTATCAAATGAAGAATAAAACTTGCTTAACACTACGGAATAAGGGAGTTCAACAAATCTAAGGTATCTGTTGTGATGAAGATCTGTCATGAATTTTTATATATCTCTGAATTCTGCATAAATTCAGCTTCTTTTTGGTTCATTATTATGAACTGTTTGGTGAAATGGTTGGTTTATTCCAACACAGTTAATGTGGTTACATCACTTGAGTTTTTTTTAAATGAATATATTTTGAGCAATAGCTTCTCCTGAAATATGAATGATCTTCTAGTTTGCCATTTTTGTTCCCTTTTTTGTGATTAGGGTTAACCCTAGTTGTTGTGTCTAATTAGTGAAGAGGTTGTAGAGTTCAGATTCTCTTACTCTTTTTTCTATTCAACCATAATGGAGAAGAGTCCTTTTCTTGTTAACTTTTATTATTTATCATGTACCAAGGAACTCTTATCCTTTTGTCCCAGGGCTTTGATCTAGTGTAAAAGCGCAACACATGATGTGTGAGTTATCCGCATGTCACAGGTCCAAACTCTGCTGGTACATTAGTATAGAAGGGTAGTACATTGCTGGATGTGTGGTGGGTGCACTCCTGCCCGTGGTGAACCAACTTTAATATATAAGTGGAAAAGGATAATGTGGCAGGCCAATTATCCACCAAGTTTCATTGCAAGAACCAAAGGATTTTTCTGTAATCAAAAAACAAAAAAGGGCTATCTTTATTTAGTTTCACAATTTTGTTCCTTAACCATAATTCATTGCGGCAGTTTAAGTTAACGTACTGTTAGGACCTATAGTAGAATGTTATCTCAAAAGCTCCACGTTAAACTACAGCTACTCCTATGCTCTTTCCTCTGAAAGGGATGAAAGAATTGGGAAGACCTAATGTCTTATATTGTTAGCTTTCATTTTCCCCTCTGTAGTTTGGATAGCAACTTTGACATGGGTGGGTTTTCTGCAGATGGAAAAGCTGGCAAGACAACAGTATTTAAAGAATAAAGATCCCAAGGCATGTGCACTTCTTTATATTGCTTTAAATAGACTTCAAGTATTGGCGGGCCTTTTTAAGATTAGTAAAGATGAGAAAGATAAGCCATTGGTGGCATTTCTTTCACGCAATTTTCAGGTATTATTAAACATATGCTACTTTATTTGTATGCCTGGTACAAATATTTTCAAAGAATTATTCCTGAGTTTCTCCAATTCTTTAATGCATGAGTTTTAACCATTTATGTTGAATCTTTTCTTAAATTTTCTTTTTCACAAGTGCTAAAATTGGGTAAGTATTGTTACAGAGTTTTGATGAATTTATAGTTGTTATCATTTGATCTTGTGTAATGTCTTTTTGTGGCTTACATTTAGAAGTATTTGTATTAAAATGGTAAAGCAATTGTAATAACCTTTTCTTTTTGGGTGCCAAGGGGGAGAGGTTCTAAATGAAGTGACTTTATCTCAACTTTATGATTCTTGTGCCTTCTCTTAAATTTACGTATCTTTTGCCTTCTCATGTATATGTCTTATAGTTCGTCTTTTACACAATTCAAATTGGTGGTTTCTTGAGTACTCTTAAAGGTCTTAACTCTTAACAGCTGAAGAGCAATACATATTTTTTGTTAGTTCATTTTCAGTCGCGTTTACCTAAATCTGTTTTGAACTGTTAAGTCCTGTGAAACACTCTAATTTTAATTTTGTTTGTAATGAAACTTTGTTTTCTTCTTGTGAAGCCAATACTCAACGTTTAGTTGCTTAGAAATTTACTGATTCCCTTGTTAGGAAGATAAAAATAAGGCTGCTGCTCTAAAGAATGCCTACGTCTTACTGGGGAAACATCAGTTGGAGCTCGCGATTGCTTTCTTTTTGCTTGGAGGAGATACAACGTCTGCTGTTACTGTTTGTGCAAAGAATCTTGGGGATGAGCAGCTTGCTCTTGTTATTTGTCGTCTTGTTGACGGTTATGGTGGAACATTAGAGCGATGTCTTATTTCGAAAATCCTCCTCCCGTCTGCTCTTGCAAAAGTTGACTACTGGCTTGCAAGTGTTCTAGAGGTATTCAGCAAGAAATCTAGTGTAGTTTTCGATAAAGTGATGCTTTGAATTCTAAGGGATTGTGCTTGTAGATCTTTTTCCCTTGTTTATATATTTATTTTAAGTTCTGTTATTTGCAGTGGATGTTGGGGGAGTATTCACAGGCTTATCTTAGAATGCTTGCTTACCCAACGGGGTCTTTGAATAGTAAATGTATATTCTCATCGCGTCAACCTGCCTTCTTAGATCCAAATATTGGAGACTTTTGTCTAATGTTAGCAGCCAAGACTACCATGAAGAATGCTATTGGGGAGCAAAATGCTGCTTCCTTGAGTAGATGGGCAATCTTGATGAGGGCCACTGCCTTAAGCAGATGCGGACTGCCTGTAAGTTCATCTATTTTTTTTGTTTTTCCTAAAGTTTGGGGATTCACAAGCTTCCTTATTTTTTAGATTCTCTTCAAGGATTCTGAGATCGTAGATTTTTATATCCCTCTTTGAGATCTAGAATGCAGAACTGATCTAACTTTGGTTCAATCCAAAATTCTTGTTCAGGTCGTGATTAGGTGATACATCTTCTTGATAAATCATTCTGCTATTTGATTTTTAAAAACATTTTCAAGAAACTGACTTACATAATTGGAGGTCGTAATTCATTTTCTGCCACTCTTTTCACTACTACTCTACATAACGTGTTTTACCAATATGTAAGCATGCTTTCGCTCTTTGCTACACATAAATATCTCCAAACACCGACCAATGCCCTAACCTCATACTCTGATTGTCACATTGGAACGTGGTTCCACTCGCGTTAATGTGGGTGGTGTGGAGGGAGAGAAATAGGAGAGAATTTGAGGGGGTAAACTCAAGATTTTCTCAGTTGAGGAGTAGCCTCCGATCACTTATTTTCTTTTGGTGCACCCATAGATTCCCAGATGTATAGAAGATTGGGTGGAGTTTGTAGACAATCATTTCTTTGTATAGATTCTCTACCCTTTGGTATACCCCTTGTAATTCGGACAGATTTTTTTCCCATGTTTATGAGTGAAAATGTGTTTACTTGATCAAAAAAAGCTGTCACATAACCATCTTCGAGTTCCCTTGAACTACTTGGAAGTGATTTTGTTGTAAAGCATTCTCTTATAATAGATCCATCACAATATTTCTCTTAAATAACAAAATTGGTTAAGGTCCCTTTCCAATGTAACTTGAGTTTTGGCGAATTTGTTGACCTAGAGTAGTTCTCTTTTTCAAGTCCATACATAGCTTATAGTATTCATGTATATAATATATGAATTATTAACATATTAAATATTTTAGAACTTAAAACAAAACACATTAGATATGTATAAAATGATTCTCTATTCGCAGCCCAAATCTGGATCATCTTTTGCATGTCAAGTACTGCTTGGAAAAAACTTGGTTTTGAAATCAGGGCTGATCTAATTTATCTATCACAGATTTTTAAAAAAACATGACTTTAATATTTGTAAAGCAAAAATTTGGTAATGTGCTAAATCCTACTGAAAGCAGATTAAGTTCCGAAATACCACGTCAGGGTGATGGTAGGTGGCCTACCACCAATGGCAACACTATTTGCTGATTAGTGTTTGAATTGTAACTGCTGCCATCTTTCAACTGTTGTGACTGTTTGGCATCAAAATCCAAACACGTTGACTTCTATGTTACCTTTTCTCCTCCAAGTCCAGTTTATCTAGGGCTTTCTCCTCCAATATTCCTTAAAAGAGACAGTATACCTTAATGTTATTGCATGTCAGGTGACCCTCTCAACCAGCCTGTCCATGTGGATATGGGTGTACTCTTATATGTTCATTTCAATTAGACATTTTTGTAGGAGGACTGATGGTATTTATTCCTTTTCTCTGTAAGCTTGAAGCTTTGGAATGCCTTTCATCTTCTGTGAGCATCACTGGTGATTCAAATCGACGAAGTGTGCCTGATAATGTGAACTCTGGATGCCTGCATGAAATGCTGAGTGCAATGCTAAATGAAACTTCATCAAACTGGCTATCACTGGATGTGGCTTTTCAGATAGATTCACATATGAGATCAGACTTGTCTATGCAATACATGTCTAAGATGTTAAAAAGACATCCAAGTTGGGTAGACAATGATACGACATGTCTTCAGGAACAAATGTGTACTGTATCTGGGAATCAAGAATACAAGCTTTTAATTGAAGCTTTTCAAGATGAATTGATGACTACAATTGCGTCCTTTCATCTGAAGTTCTCCTTAATTCCTCTACATCTTATTTACTCGGTATCTACTTATTCATGGAACAAATATTATGTTTGCAGTTTTTGTTTCGCGAGGACTGATTGTCAGATTTTTTCCCTTTTTGCCCCTGTACAGATCTTCTTGTCGTTTTGCAACCGTGGTTTGGCGTATATAGGATGCCACTTGTTGTGTGACTACATAAATAAATATCTGTCAAGTGAGCAAGGCAGTGGACTTGATGGTTGCTCATTGTATCCTTGCCTCCCAGAGCTATTTCTCAAAGTATCTGGAGAACTATTTTATATTTTTGCAAGATACATCATTATGTGTAGCATGGACTGTATCTACTTGAAGTCATTCACCTTTAGGAGTGATAGAGCTGATGAAAACATCTATTGTGCCATTCCGGAGCTGTACAAGAGGAGATTATGTTGGTCATTCTGGTGTATTAGAGCCATGATGCAGTTCTCGTCTGTTTCTTGTACAGAAAATTTTGTAGGGACACATTTTACTGTCCTTGATTTGTCAGAGTATCTTTTACTGTTTGCATCTGCCTGGGTACAAAGGAATTTTAGTGATCTTATCCTGATTGTGAAACCTCTCTTGATGACAAAAATTTCTGACGAGACAGACATAAAGGACATACAGAAACTTCTTCGTGAGTCTCTCGGAATGATGGCTTCTGATTTACCTAATCATGCTGCTGGATCTTCTGTTCAGAACAATAATCTAATGCCACAAGCGCAATTTGGGGATGTCATATTGTCAGTTCCAGAGGAGAGATGGCATGTCATGGTTGCTTCCTTTTGGGGATGTGTATTTAGTCTTTTAAAACCCAAGTTAAATCAGTTATGTCCGGAACTTGAAGAAAGCGGTTTGTTTCTACCTTCAGGCAGACATCCCAGTATATCTACTTCATCAATTCTCCTAAATGGCAACAATGTCTCAACCCATAATGAGATGGTTCCAGGACTTCTGGCTAAGATACTAAAGGTCACATGCGCTCACATCTCTTCTTATTGTGTGAATCAGTTTGCATCTGTCCTGCTGGAGAGCATAGATACAGGTGCAACTGCACTTTTCTGTTCTGAAGATTATCAGTCCCAACATAAAGTGCCAGATACTAAACTTAGTCATAGCAACAATGATCTGGATAAGGTGACTGGTGAAGATGAATTATCAGCATTTGAGGCGTTATGGGATCTTTGTTCTGAGCTTAAGAAAGTTAATCAGGATTTTGTGCTTCAAGACCAGAAATGTTTACAGCATACCTTGCATAAGTCCTTTAAAGGATGGAGTGAAATGTACCCCAGCATTGTCAGAGAGTGTGAAGTTGATGAAACTTATGACAGAGAAGAAAGGCTTGGTAGTCCCAGTAGCGCAGCTGGATCTCCTCTTGCTTGTTTGTCGCCAAATAATCATCCTTTTCAAAGTTTTGGGGGAAAGGATACTCACCATACAAAGAAGGTTTTGCCATTCCGTAGTCCGATAGAGATATATAAAAGAAATGGAGAACTTTTGGAGGTAATTCTTCTCCTAAACCTGTGTATTGTTTTGCAAATTTCTAATTCTTAGAGATTACAGGTAAATTTAATGGCAGATTTTCTTTCATGAAGCTAACAATTGCAACACCCCTATATTTGAGCAGGCTTTGTGCATCAACTCCATTGATCAACATGAAGCTGCTCTTGCTAGCAATCGGAAGGTTAGATAGTGCTTGTGGGTCTTCTTTAGCTGTCTGTTTCCTTATGCATCTGAATTTGATGTTTTACTAGTGTTTAGGGTGCATTTGATACCTCATTTTGGTTGTGAAAAATCAATGTGTGGCTTACTACCAGAGTTAACGTCACTTTAAGATCATTAAGGGTGTGTTTGGTATGCACCAATTTTTCCATGTTTGGTTGGTAAAAAATTTTGGAAAACATTTTCTCTAGGTTACTAGTTTCTTAAAAATGAGGAAATGACTTCCCTAGTTGAAGTAGGAAAACAAGTCCCATAAGTGATATTTCACTCATTCCCATCCCCCAACACACCCCCATAACCCCCCTCCCCCCGTACACCCACGCCCCACCTTACCCCACACCCATCTCTGATAGTATTTCCCTAGATTTTATATAAATGCTTTTGGAATAGTATTTTCTGCTTACCAAACACTTGAAAATAAGAAAACCACTCATTTTCTTATTTTCAAGGAAAAATATTTCCTTCCTACCAAACACAACCTAAAATTCAGCTCTCAGTGTCATTCTTCAAAAACACTGACTTGAAATACACAAGTAAAGCGGAATAACAAAATATTCTCTGTTGTCCTTCTATGAAAAGCGATTGGTTAGGCGTTAGGGTGGAGGATAGCTTTCCATATAATTCAGTTTGGATTCCTAAAGTGCCGAGGAAGATGTGTTTCTTCACTTGGTTAGCTTCTAGGAGGGTGATACTGGCGACGAAAAATCTCATGAAACGAAAGGTTGTATGCATAAGTTGGTGTTTTCTTTGTAAGGAGGGAGGTGAGGACTTGATCATATATTGTTCAATTGTAAGTTGGCATCGAGGTTATGTTGTGGGATATCTTTAGATGATTTGGCGTTTCTTGGGTAATGCAAAGATTTTTGGAGTTAATGTTCTGTTGGAAGAGTGAACCTAGGAGAAGAAGGCATAAGTCTTGGAATCTTACTCCTTTCGCCTTGATGTGGGTCATTTGGAGAGAGAGAAATAAGAGAGCTTTCCCCTCGTTTTCTCTGACTACCTTTTGTTTCTTCTTTACTTGTGTCCTTTTTATACTTCTCTGAAATGCGATACTTGAGGCGAGGGTCTTTCGGAAACACTCTCTACCTCCACGGGGTAGGGGTAAGCTATGTTGCTCGGACTCTTCAAAAGTGTTGATGGGTGTGTGTCGTATCCTCCAAAATTACACTATTTTTGAAGGATCCGACATAGGTACGACAACATTTTTGGAGAGTCCGAAAACATAGGGGGTAAGGTCTGTGTACACTCGGCGCATACCATAAAGTAAATTTGTTTGTATTTTATTTGTTTCGCATCTTATATTTCCCATTAGTCGTCTATATTTGTAAAATCAATGTCATCTTTTCCTGATTTGAACTCAATTTACTTTTATTCGATTCAGGGTTTATTATTCTTCAAATGGGAAGATGGACTTCCTTGTGGAAATAAAGCTGACAATGTCTGGGCAGAGGCTGACTGGCCACATAATGGTTGGGCGGGATCCGAGTCTACACCAATTCCCACTTGCATCTCTCCTGGAGTGGGTCTGGGGAGTAAGAAGGGTACACACCTCGGGTTAGGTGGAGCAACTGTTGGGACAGGTTTTTTGGCAAGACCTACATTTGGGCTTCCAGGTTATGCCAATACGGGTGGATCCAGTCTTGGCTGGGGGGTTCAAGAGGATTTTGATGATTTTCTTGACCCTCCTGCCACAGTAGAAAATGTTCGGACAAGGGCATTCTCAACTCACCCTTCAAGGCCTTTTTTCTTGGTTGGATCAAGCAATACACACATATATTTATGGGAGGTAAAAAATTACAATCAATAGATTAGTTAGATCTTTTTTGCAGTTGCAACAAGGGCTAATTTGCACTTTGAATAAATTTGGCTCCTAAAAGGAATGTGATAAAATACCTGTGAATTAGTTAGTATTAGCTAAGAAACACTCCGTACCAGATCTTCACACAGTGGCACGTTATGTGTCGCCAATTTGTGTTTCCATTGTTTCTTTTATTGTTCGTAGTCTATGTCCTTTTTATAGTTATTGGCCTGAAATTGAGAACTTGTTTATTCATTACATACTTGTCATTGTTCGTTTCTGACGACTTGGTACTGAGAATAATTTATGGTGTCTGTAGTTTGGCAAAGATAGAGCTACTGCTACATATGGAGTGCTTCCCGCTGCAAATGTCCCTCCCCCATATGCTCTTGCCTCGGTATCTGCCGTGAAGTTTGATCATTGTGGTCACAGATTTGTCTCTGCTGCATCAGATGGTACTGTGTGCACGTGGCAGCTTGAAGTAGGAGGGAGGAGTAATGTTCGGCCAACAGAATCATCTCTTTGCTTTAATAATTATACATCGTAAGTACCCAAATTGTGTAACTTTATATTAGGTGGGAACTGAGTATTAGGACCTCTTCAAAATTATACCCAAGCTGAAATGTTAGATCAATGGATATGCTTTCTTTCACTTTACTGCCTCGTCACTCCCTACTAACATTCAGTGGATGTAACACTCTCTTTTCTTTAATTGCCATCCAACATAAGCACCCAAAATTGTGTGAATTTCCTGGTTAAGTATTATAATACAGTGAAATTGAATATTAGTATCTCCTCAAAATTGTCTCCAAGCTGAAATGTTACATTATTTGAGGAAAAGGTCTCTTATTTCTTTGGGTGCCTCTCCTCTACCTAACTACCACCACGGAACCCTGAGAATATGCTATGCTGTCTTTGGAGGGGGATGAGGGGCTGCAAGTGTTTGACATTATTTCCCTTTTTTCCCTTACTTGGTTTGGTCATGTCTCGTGTCAACTTACAAAAGCGCTCATTTGGTTCATATGTGTGAAACTACAATGAGTGAAGGTCTTATTACGGGACGAGATAGACCTAAATCACAGGAAAGGAAGTTGTTTTGATAGATCTACAATTACTTGGAATCAACAAATTTAGCTAAAGATATGATGCAATGGGAGAAAAGAAGTCCTTATAGGTGATCTACTAGTTGGGAATAGGTTTTAGTCTTGTTAGTGCATTGATTTTGAACATATTGCTTTTCTAGGAATATTTTGACTTTTTCATACATTTAAATGCTAATAAAAATATAGAGAACTTTCAATAGTATTATTATTATTATTATTGCTATTGTTACTAACATTTATATATATATAAAACTTATTTTTTACTTCTATATTTATTTGGTAATGATGATGACATGAGTTGAGCACTTGAACTTAAGCGAAGAGACATGGTCAGTGAGGATTCATATAGGATACCCCAGCTTGTTTGGGACTTGGGCATAGTATTTGTTGAACTTGCTCTTTCATTGTCTCATTAGTAACCCCCACACGGACACCGGTGATAATCAGTTCCATCTAGCAACTTTGTGTCTGATTTGAAAGATTAAACAGTCACACACATCTTCTTCCTTGTTTCTGTTCTCCTACTTTCATCCTTGCTATGCGGTGGCTAAGTATGTGCTATAATCTCAATCTTGTGCTTTCTTAAAGCTTGCTATACCCTAATGTAATGGCTGCAGGGATGTCACATATGTTACTTCGAGTGGTTCAATCATAGCTGCCGCAGGGTATAGCTCCAGTGGCGTTAATGTTGTCATATGGGACACACTTGCTCCACCAGCAACATCTCGGGCCTCAATAATGTGTCACGAAGGTTGGTTCCCTTGACATTTTTCCTTTCTGTCGATAAATAGGATAGTTTCTAATATTATTTCCAGCAAAAAGGCAAAATGCAGAGATAAGATGTCAATTATTCTTAACATATCAGTGTCATGGTGACAGCAAAAAGAAAAGGCTCTTGTTTAGAAAGCGGGTGACTTTATGAGAAGAAAACATGTGAGTTTACTTGTATAAGGATTATTGGTGGAGTTTGGAGGAGGGAGATGGGTATTTTCATCTATAAAGAGCTAATAAGCTGACTCGCAGTGAACTTCATCTTCTTGACATGGACATATGTATAAGCCACTTAAAATCTACTTGTAGTGAGTTTGTCTTCAGAACATAAGCAAACCCTGGATAATGGGTCCATTTACTCCGTTAGCCGTAATAAGCTTTTAACTAGCTAAGATTATTGTTCCTCTGCACGTTTCCAGGAGGTGCACGCTCTCTTGCAGTGTTTGATAATGATTTAGGAAGTGGTTCTATCTCTCCACTCATTGTAACGGGTGGGAAAGGTGGTGATGTTGGACTTCATGACTTCCGATATATAGCTACTGGAAAGACAAAAAGACAGAAGCATACAGAAATTGGTGACCATGGTGTGAATTCCATGGTTGACACGCAGAAGAAAACCGGTGATCAGAATCGTCATGGGATGCTCTGGTATATACCGAAGGCTCATGCAGGTACTGAAACAATTTACATGATTGTGGCTGAAAATGCTGTAGAAAGTTGATTGGCAGTATATAATGAGATCTTTCTCTAATTCTGCATTGTATTGTGAAGGGAGTGTTACCAAAATATCTACCATACCACATACCAGCTTTTTCTTGACGGGAAGTAAAGATGGAGATGTAAAACTTTGGGATGCCAAGAGTGCAAAACTAGTATTTCATTGGCCAAAATTGCATGAAAGACACACCTTCTTGCAGCCAAGCTCCCGTGGCTTTGGTGGTGTGGTTCAGGTAACCTCATTGATCAGATTTGTAAATAGTTGGAAGAAAAATTACTGATTTCTTGAGCCTTCACGATAAACTAAAGAGATTCTTTTTTCCTCTATTTTCAGGCAGGTGTTACAGATATTCAAATTGTTTCTCATGGTTTTCTTACTTGTGGTGGCGATGGTACTGTAAAACTTGTGATGCTCAATGATCATTTAGGGCTGTGAACAAGTCATGGATTAGTGGCACAAAGAACTTTTTGTTGCATGAAGGTGTTGTCTGCAGTGGTTTCTCGTTTGTAATTTTCTTTGGGATCCACTTCTATAAGCTCTGATAGAGTTGGTGCCTTGACTTGACAGTGGAAGGATAGCCTAGTGATAAAGACCATCTCTACCTCTAACCATAAGGTGGTGCTTTGGGTCTCCAAGGGAACAAAGTGGAAAAGGGCCATTGCTGGACTCCTGGATAGAGAGGGGGTACTTTCGGGTGGTTACATTTTGGAAAAGAAAAAAAAGTTGGTACTTGACTTGTATTAAAAATTTGTTATTGGTGCATTACCAGCTTATTGTGGTCTAAAATCTGACCATGCCCTGCTGCTGAAGCTGTTTCTGTGTGAGAATACCAAGATTAGCTGAATGGTTTGAGCAATTACTTGCACTGATATATTAAAAGACTACTTAGTACCCAAACGATTTACTACTGAAGGCGAGTTAAACAAGATAACATAGCAGGGAAGAGTATGGCTCAGTTGTCAAACTGATGGGAGAGATATATCTGTCGCTTTTGTATTATATATCAATCAGGGTTTAGTGTGAATTGCCAAAATAGCAACAGGGATTCATGCAGTTCATTTCCACAGTTAATTCTTATACCCTCTCTAGCTGTGTAAACATTGTCAAATTGCTAATATGTGAATTTGCTGACTAACTAAAAATATAGTAATTAATTCCTTATTTTTTGCTGACAGAGAATTTTTATTACTTTTACCCGGAATTTCCAATTGACTAGCGGCAAATGAGACAAATTACGTAGAGTCACGCACTAGCTTTTGTCTCTATTTTTTATTTTGTCATTCAAACCAAAATTAAAAAGCTCGCAGACCATATTATAAATTATATAGCCGATATGATTTTATAACACTATTTCCCTGTTGTAGCAACAATATATGGCTTAATCCTTGTAAAATATCTTATTCAAGTCAGCCTATAGGAAAGTGGAAGCTGTCAACCGGAAATTAAACACTTAACCAGAAAAGTCTAATTGTGTAATCATGAGGCTTAATCAATCACCAATAAGATAATGGCTGATTAATCCCAAGGTGAGGCACTACCTAACTTGGAAAGGACACGTAGATAGAGAACAATTTATTAGGTGAGTAAAGCAGACACGTAACATCTATGTAACTTTCTCTTTGCTGATTCCTATGGGCATATATATATATATATACACATTGTTTTTTTTCTTATTTTTGAAGTACAACCAGTATAGTACAAGTTTCCACAAGTTATGATGGACCCATGCGTTTATCTATAGGCAAAAGGCATAAATTGCCCCCTAAACGTATACCCAAAAGTCATTTACACACTTTAACTAATGGAGTGACCTATTACACACCTTAAGTACATAAAAGTATATTTATTTCCCCCTTCCGTCACCCAACCCAGGACATTATGCCTAGAGTGAAAGCCACTCGCCTCCTAGTTAAGCCACGTAATAAAAGACCCCAATCCGATTCATTTGACCCAAAATCGTTTCTTTTGA
>JAJONZ010023833.1:0-10312 GCA_029582445.1 Solanum paucissectum
GCAAGTTGTCACTCCCCAACAACTTACTGACACACATGATTTGAGATCGGGCAACCTGTTACCCATGGATACAAACGTAAATGAAATAGTGGTGCATGAAGTGTCAAAGACGCCTATTCAAAGATTGAGACTGCCATCAAAGATCTTTCAATCACCATACGCGACTATATTTAGGTCTAGCGACAAAGGCAAAGAGAAAGTTGATTCAGAGTTACACATTCGTCCAAATCACCCATTTCAAGATTGTGGTATTATTTTCCAACCTCCATTTGCTTTACTTGATCAGTACCATCAGTGGTTATCAAAGGGCCTTCTTAAAAAACATGACAAGAAGTAAGTTATATATCAATATATCCAAATACTGTTAGATCATTATTTGTTTGAATCTACATTGAGTTTTAATAATTATATAGGAAACCAAAGGATGACAAATACAAATGCAATTCAGCTTCTTTTGGATTTGAGCAGATGGACTTTGTTGTTGCATTTCCAATTAATAAAAATTGTTTCTATGCCATGTCGCAGCCAAAGAAATGTTGGACTGATGAGGTATAATAGTAAATTCAAGAATAAAGATGTATGTGATACATCCTTAAAAATGTATCTGATACATCTGTATGTATCTGATACATCTTTAAAGATATATCTGATATAAAATTATGTTTACACCTAGACATAGCATATATGATACATCACAACATACATTTTATTTATTTTCACTAAATAATTTATTTTGCAGCACATCGATGTAGTCTTTTACTACCTTAGGAAGAAATCAAAATTGCGAAGCCTGGATCAATACAGATACACCACAATTAACTGTTTATTCAAGACATACATCAATAACACACATGAGAGGTATCATTGCAGTCTTGCCGATGACAACCTTAGTACACAGGAACACATGGCGCGTGGGTCTGTTGTATCTGGATTCGAGCGGTCATTGATGAACATTATTAATGGTTTTGAGATTCCTGCTGGTTTACCGTGGCACTCATGTGATGATGTTTACATTCCGGTGAATTGTGATGGACAATTTCATTGGGTATTGGCTGTTGTTGTTTTGAAAAAGAGGCTAATACGTGTCTACGACTTAGCATCTGGATCAAGGAGAAAATTTTATTCGGGAGACATTAAAAAATTATCTCTAATGTTGCCTACTTACCTTCAGGACATGGATTTTTTTAGCATTTCGAGCGAACTGATTGGTCATCTCTTGATGCTTATAAGGCTTTTGGCCCAATCTTTTTCAACTCCCGATCTGTTCCACTTTTTTTTGAACTTCGGGACCTGTACGTCGATTTTCGATGGCCGATTGACTCGATAAAGGAATTTGAGCCTTTATGGTTTTCTCAAAAATGCAAGGGAGAAGATAGGAGTTCGTGGTGAACTCGGACTGATTTCACATGCGACGAAAGAGGAAAGAAAATTAGAATGACTGTAACTGATAATTAAATGAAACGCTAATGAACTATGAATGATAACTAATATCTAACAATACGGGACAAAATAATATTACTGGACAGAATAAACAAAATGGTCAACACCAAAAATTATATAGACTCCAAAACATATATCTCAAAGATAGAAAAGTACACTGATCCTAAACAAGTTGGAGTTAAGGCAAGCCAAACAAAGGCAGTGCAGAACTACTCTTGGGTAATTTTAAAACGTCAATAGAGACAACCAATAAGAACACAACGCATCTCAGGCAATACAACAAAATTAACGATGCTCGAAACCACGGGAATAAGCTAATGAAATTGCAGGTCTTAGAATAACATGTCCATTTACTGTTCAAACCGAAATAAAACCACACTAAGCCAGGCATGAACTTTAAGCTGAAATTACCTCATTATTGCCATTAACAGTAAACCAAACACTTGGGATTACAAGCAAATGCTAGCAGCCCAACTCAACAATAACGACCAAATATAATATCCATCAATAATGCAAAAATTCTTAACGTTAGCGAGTGATGACACTAGCATCATAGTTAACACTAGAGACTTCATTAGGACAAAATAAACCCTTAACATGATAGCTAACTCAAAAGAGAAACTCTAAGACTTATTCGAGCAACAACAAAAGCCGAGAAAGGAAGAAGAAAGACAAATTAACAAACAGCCACCACTGTCATAGCAACAGTGCATCGACTAAAGAGTTGGAAATAAAAATAAAATGGAGTTTACCTTCTTGTGTGCAGCGAGCTGAAACAAACAGGCAGGGGCAACGACTTTCACCGCAAGAACTCGGACACAAATGGCCAAATAAAAATCCGGGCAGAACCTTAAACACAGAACCGAAAACTATTATCTCTCTTGCTTATGAAACGTATTTAGAGTGTATTAAAGTATTTTGCTCAAAGCTCTCCTCTGTGTTTGCTCTGAAATTTTTTCCAATTCTTCAAAAAAAATCCTCCTCTTTCACAGTGAAGAGGATGAGGTATTTAAGGGGGGGGGGGGGAATTAGGGTTCGTAATGGGGGAGAACGGACGAAATTCGGATAGAAAGGGCCCATTCCAAATTCAAACTTCAAAATTTCTTTCACCATTCCGGCTAAACACCCTTTTCTTAAGATATTGACTCATTCCGAAAGGGGAAAATGGGGGGAAACGCGTGGCTGCTGCGATATTAATAATTGAAAGGGACGGGTCACGGGAGGAAGAAGACAACAAGAAGCAGCGTACTGCCCTATGTGGCTACTTTTCCGTGTGCTGTTCCGTCTATTGACGGCTGGCTTCTGTGAACTCTCCCTTGCGTGGGAGAGATGAAGCGCGTACAAGGGTCGTCGGAGTCGCACGCATTATTTGGGAGAGATGAAGCGCGTACAAGCGTACAAGGTTCTGGAATTCTTCGCGTGAAAAAAGAAGAAGAAAGTGGTTGGAGTCATTCTGATATTTGGTACTGCTGTTGTTGTATGTTGCTGGAAATTTTTTATTATTATTATTTTATTTTATTTTTATTTTGCAGGCATTGAGAAAAAGTGGCTGGGTATTTAGGGAATTGGGTCGGTTTTGGTGGGGTTTGGGAGAATTGGTACATTGAAAATTAAGTTGGGTTGGGAATGTTGTTGGGATGTATGGATTATTTGGTAAAAGGGTGGGTTTCTTTTGGTATTGGGCTGCTGAAAACAGGCCCAATTTTGGCCTTTAATGAGTTAAGTGTGAGGTAAAGGAGAGGGTAGAATTGCAATAAAAGGGTTAGGCAAATGAATTAACAATCTAGCCAAATTGAATTCTTTTAGTTAATTCGGTTAGTAATTAAATAGGATGAATTAACATAATTAACCAACAAGCTTCTTAATCTCAACAAAGTAAAATAATTGACTCAATTATAGACTAATGACTCGGAATTATAACTATAACTTAAAGTAACTTGATAAAATATTTGACTAAATGTAAAATCTTTTGTGATGATTTTCAAACATTTATAAAATAACGTGATTGTAAAAATATACATATTTATTATTTAAGATGACAAAATTACTTTTAAAAATAAATTGGAATCATTTTGAATTTCCTCAAACTCATTAATTCAAAACTATAACCATCACTAATAAAATATAAAATCTTTATCATTTTGAATTTCCTCAAACTCATTAATTCAAAACTATAACCATCACTAATAAAATATAAAAAAAAATTCGAGGCGATTTTTGAATAGTCATAAAGTATACTAATTATATAAAACATATTATTATTTAAAAATTACAAAAGTGGCAAACTATTTTAAAATAGCTTTCAAACTATATATATTTCATTTTAAAATTTTATAAAACTAATTATTTTAAATCGTTTGAAATTGAAGAATCTCGAAATGATTAATTTTTATTGTGGAGGTCCAAAATTGGGTGTCAACAATTTCAGGTTCTCAGCATCCAGATCACGCTTAGATCGGTTCCCGATCTCCGGTTCAACAAAATCATTGGTGAGTCCTCATTCTCCTAGGACAATAGTCATGAGTTTCTTTTCAGTATTTTAGTCCTTTAGTTTCAGTTTTGCTAGACTTAGCTAGGGCCTGTCCCAGCATTTCTAGTCAGTTAGAGGCTATTTTCTGACATAGTTAGATTCAATTTAGTATTTAGTTAATATCTTCTTTGTATTAAACTCATCAGTTTTCATATATCTCAGTTATAGTATATGGGTATTCCCCATCTTTTCATTTTATTTATGATTTAGCTTCCGCATCAGTTTATTATCTTGAGTATGCTCATGATCATGCTAGCAGGGTTAGCTTGGGATCACTTGTGGTCCTAGGTCCCGTGTCTGCGTCTCGGGGTGTGACACCCTTCACTACTAATCACTGCATTACTAATCCCTACGTTACTAATCTCTGCATTACTAAAGTCTGCATTATCAATGTTTGTACCAAATAACCCCTAAGTGTTTACTTGTGCAAACTCAAAGTTAGAGGGCATAAATGTAAATTGAGATCAGATTAAAGGGCATGTTTATGATTATTATTTTTTTGGGCATAACACATAAATAGGACCTTTAACTTGGCTTGAAATTTTAACTTTGACTTAAACTTTCAAAGTGCACAAAGATGCATTTTAACTATCCAACTCTTAAATAAAAAAACACACGAATCCCACTTGGCAAAACACGTAATATACACTCAATCTGCACGCGTCAGGAGCAAATTTTGAGGCCTACAACAGTAAAAAAAATATGTTGAAATGACAATTATACCCTTAATGAATCCCTTTTATATATATCTTTATATTTTCTAATCAAAATCTCATTGTTTTCCTCTTCTTTCAAATCAAGATTTATTTTCTCTCTTTAGCACGAATTGTACTCGTTTTTATTGCAAATGACTTCTAATTTTTTTTGTCATTGTGGAAAAAGAGCTACAATTGAAGACTTCTTAGTCCGCAAATAATACAGGTCGTTGGTCTACAAACAATCCAAATTTAAGCAAAGATTCTACCTTCTATCAAAAATCAACTTTCAAAAGGGCAAAATTATACATAGCTGGACTAAATTGAGGAAGATGAACAGATAAACATTAGACTATATGAACTTTTAGCACAAATCTTGACCGTTTTTTCTCTTGATTCACGATTTTGGTTGTAAATCCCCAGCTAGGGGTTTGCGATTTTGAGAGAGAAACAGGGTAAAATGGAACAGTCTTTCACCCTTGTATTAATTTGAATATTAATTTAATTTTTTTTTAAATTCTAATATCTACGTGTAAATTTTTTAATTAGTTGGCAGCCATTGAGTGGCTCGTTAGTCTACGTTGGAGCGTCTGCATTTCATGTGTTTGGGCCGCAATATTCGAGTGTTTTTTTATTTAAGAGTTGGATAGTTAAAGTGTCTCTTTATTCACTTTGAAAATTTAAGGTCAAAGTTAAAATTTGAAGCCAAGTTAAGAGTCCTATTTATGTGTTTTGCCTAATTGATATTACAGAAGAAAACGTATGGTCAGTAGTTAGCGATTTCCTACAAAGTCCTAAGTTATAATATCGAACCACAAGTATAAATCGGTGACAATAAAAAATTCATACTCATAAAGTACAAAATAAAAAATAGGCATAATACATAAAAATGCCCTTTAGTTTGGTTTCAACGGACATCTATGTCGTCCAACTTTGAGTGTGCACAAGTAGACACGTAAACTTATATAAAATTGAACAAGTAGACACACATGTCTTATGTGACATAATACACATAGAACGCCATGTAGGACACAAAATTGTCATGTAGGACGCCATACAAATGTATCTATTTGTTCAATTTAATACAAGTTTAAGTATCTACGTGTGCACACTCAAAGTTAAAGGTCATAGTTACCAACTGAAGCCAAGTTAAGGGTCATGTTTATATATTATGTCAATAATATGATATCATTGTTATGAGTTATGACTTTAATTATAGAAAAAAAATAAGGAACAAAATATAAAATTAATGCACAAATCTTATGAGCTCCTTTTTATATCCACTTCCACAAGACGATCATTTTTCTATCTTATTAATTTTAGTCAAACTAAAACATGAATATAATAACCATATAATGTGTATTTTTCTATGAGCTTTTGATGACATATTAAAATAGTATAATGGACAACTATTGTTGGACGGAGGAAGTAAAATTTTAAAAAACTACTCTCTCTGTCCAATAATAGTTGTCCACTATACTATTTTGGGATATCCAATAGTACCTGTTCACTTTATGAAATCAATGAATAATTTTACTTTTAGTTCCTAATTTATCTTTATCATTAATTGTAGTCATTTTTTTATTAGATTTTCATGAAATTATATTTATTATATTTAAAGAATAATATAATAAAATAATTCTTTTATTTATAGTTTTTGTTGGACGGTGGCCGGTGGGAGTAATGTGATCATTTATAGAAAGTCATAGGTTTTCGTATTTTTCACCTACATTGTTGTCATCACTTTTTGGGAATTGAGTAATGTGTATTTTTCGATGAGCTTTTAATGTAAAAGTTGTAACGTATTTGTGTAGATGATTCCCTTTTGTCCTCATCTCTCTTATGTTTTTAATAGTAAAGGAAAACATTTCAAATGGAATTTTTTTTTGGTCAAAATGATATTTTATTTATATTATTTTATTATTTTTAAATATTTTTATTCTTTTAACTTTAATATTTTTTAACTAAAAATAAAAATAAAAATCAGTTTGTTTTAAAATTAAAAATATATTATAATTTTTTTTAATTTTCTAGCCATTTAGCACTTCTCTTTTCAAGTGTATCATCAAACTTTAAGAAAAAAAAATCCATTTGTGCCATTGATTAAAAATTTGATTCATTTGTCATTTTCGTTTAAGATAAAACTCATCTATGTCATTATTTGTTAACTGAAAATAAATTTGATGTTGCAAATTTATTCCGTATACATGGTTTATTATGATTTGTTTGTCATTAATTAAATCATTTTTAAAAGGAAAATGACTCAAATATGTCATTGCACTTTGAGAAAAAGGCTCATCTATGTCATTTTAGTTAACAAATAATGACATGGATGAGCCTTTTCTCAAACAGAAATGACATAGATAAGACAATTTTTTAACGAATGTCATAGATGAGCATTTTCTCAAAGTTCGATACATATTTGAGTCTTTTCTCTTAAATAAATAAGCATGCCAACTCCATAGAGAAACCATCTCTCATTTCTCACCCTTCTTTCGTTTCAAGATTTTGATCATGGCTAAACAAGTTACAGAGCCTCTTAGTACTTTGAGGGTACTGATGTTCCCATTTTTGGCTTATGGACACATCTCTCCATTTCTAAACGTAGCCAAGAAACTCGCGGACAGGGGATTCTTGATTTACCTCTGTTCTACGCCCATAAATCTCAAATATGCCAGCAAGAAAATCCTTGAAAAGTATGCTGATTCAATTCCTCTTGTCGAACTTCACTTACCAGAATTACCCGAACTTCCTCCTCATTACCATACGACCAATGGTCTCCCGCCCCATCTCCATAACACCCTTCAAAAGGCCCTGAAAATGTCCAAACCAAACTTCTCAAAAATCTTGGAAAATCTAAAACCTGATTTGGTGATTTATGACATAATGCAGCAATGGGCTGAACGTGTCGCGAATGAACACAACATTCCAGCAGTTAAGCTCCTAACTTCGGGTGCAACTGTGTTTTCGTATTTTACCATATCACTGAATAAACCAGGGGATGTATTCCCATTCCCTGAAATTTATCTCAGGAAAAGTGAACAAGTAAAAATGAATGAAACGTTAAAATGTGCTAAAGAGATAGAACCTGATGATGGGGATCGTCAAGCTGATGGAAATAGACAAATTATGTTGATGAGTACCTCTAGAATTATAGAGGCCAAATACATAGATTATTGCACTGAATTCCTCAATTTGAAGGTTATTCCAGTTGGTCCACCAGTCCAAGATTCTATCACTAATGACGCGGACGATATGGAGCTCATAGATTGGCTAGGAACAAAAGATGAGAATTCAACTGTTTTTATCTCCTTTGGGAGTGAGTATTTCTTGTCAAAAGAAGATATGGAAGAAGTAGCTCTCGGGTTGGAGTTAAGTAATGTTACTTTCATATGGGTTGCAAGATTTCCAAAAGGGAAAGAGCGAAATCTTGAAGATGCATTGCCAAAAGGTTTTCTTGAAAGAATTGGAGAAAGGGGAAGAGTTTTGGACAAATTTGCACCACAACCAAGAATTCTAAATCATACAAGTACGGGAGGATTTATAAGTCATTGTGGTTGGAATTCAGTAATGGAAAGTATAGATTTCGGGGTTCCTATAATCGCCATGCCTATGCATCTTGAACAACCAATGAATGCTAGGTTGATCATAGAATTGGGAGTCGCAGTGGAGATTGTTAGAGATGATGATGGCAAAATTCACAGAGGAGAAATCACGGAAATTCTTAAAGGTGTCATAACAGGGGAAACAGGGGGGAAATTGAGGGCTAAAGTGAGAGATATCAGCAAGAATTTGAAATATGTAAGAGGTGAAGAGATGGATACTGCTGCTGAAGAGCTAATTCAACTTTGTAGGAACTGTAATAAGTGCAAATAATGTGGTATGTTGTATGTGAGGTGCTTTTGTTTGTCTTCAAAATATATTGATAAAAATAATAAGATTCTCAAATATGACTTTCTTTAGCTTTGTGAATTATTAGTGGTGTCTTTTCCTATCTGAATTATCAGTATCTATTTATTAAAGGAAAAAAGGTCAAATATATCCTCGAACTTTTAAAAATGGTATGTATATATCATTCGTTATACTTTTGGGCCATACATACCCTTACCGTCATAATTTTGGATCATATATACCCTTTGATCAAACGGAAAAACACGTGACATGATCTCAAATATTTGCCCTATTTTATTTTATTTTTTATCCAAAATTTAATCTCTCTCTTCTCTTTCTCTCTCCAAGTTCATATTCTCAATCTTTGACACATTTCACTTTTTTATATATAATTTTAATTGATCTCTCATCCATAATGAAAGAAAATTAAATAATCAGTTAGGGATCATATCTGTTTCTTAGCCAAAGATCGAACATTTGGTTGATTTTTTTCCTAATGTGGTTGAGATTTAGGGTTTATGATGCTATTTTGGAAAAAACTTTCTGAAAGATCTAATTGCTTAAGTTTTGATTACATTTGTGAAGGATCAAATTATGTTCTCTGTTCTCTTGGTGCTTAGATTTGAGTAGTTTGATCCGCTCACTGTTTTCGTTTTTGAATTGTGAGTGTTAAATTTTTCTCAAACATATTTTGGTCTACAGAGCTTGAAATTGCAGACCTTCACCATTGATCTGAGAATTATGGAAATCTAGAGAGCTTGAAAATAAATCGGGGTTGAATTATTGACATCAAAATTTGAGAAGGATCTTGCCAATAGTGATTAATTGGAAATGGATGTTGATCAAGCTATGGAGATGGGTGTTGGATCGGTGTTGAAATTAGATGTATTGATAATGGAGATCAATAGAAATCAGCCAAGTGAATGAATGGATTAGGAAAAAAAATTGGATAAAAAATAAATAAATTTTGGATAAAAAATAAAATAGGGCAAATATTTGAGATCACGCCACGTGTTTTTCTGTTTAATCAAAGGGTATATATGATCTAAAATTGTGACGGTAAGGGTATGTATGACCTAAAAGTATAACGAAGGATATATACGTACCATTTTTTAAAGTTCGGGGGTATATTTGACATTTTTTCCTTTATTAAAACATATTTCAAGTTGATTAGGTCAACTCTCAGCTTTTCTTAATCATCTACTCAACTAGATGTGTTTTAACATATATATATATGGTGATAATTCAGATAGGAAAATAGAACAACCGACAATAGTTCAGATTGAATAAGAGAACATGTAATAGTTAGAGTGTGAAACTCCGAAAAAATGATAGTTCAAATAATGTTTGACCATTATTTCTTTAGTTTTCAATATGAATTCTCAAGTCTATATCATTTTTCACTTGTAGCGATTAAAATATATACTCCCTTATCTCATTTTATATGAGTTAGTTTGATTTGACCAGGGGCGGCTCAAATCCATTGGTGGCCTAAGGCCAAAATCAAACTAGAGGCCTTAAAAAAAATTAAAAAATTAAAAATGTTTTTATTTTAAATTTATTTTTCTAGCTTTTTGAGATGCAAAGTTGTTAATAATTTTTGTGTAGTCAATCTCTTCTAATAATTCTTTTTCAATCGATAATATAGCCAAACCACTTCTAAAATTTATCAAGAGCACCTTTTTGAGATTTTATCAAGTTATTGACTTTTCTTTTTCTTTTAAGTTTTGAATGACCGGATTCATATTTTCTAGTT
>JAJONZ010023839.1:0-10467 GCA_029582445.1 Solanum paucissectum
TAGTCAGGTTGCATGGGGTTCCTTTGTCTATTATTTCAGATAGAGGTCCTCAGTTTACCTCTCATTTCTGGAAGTCATTTAAGAAAGGTCTTGGTACTTAGGTTAATCTTAGCACAACATTTCATCCACAAACTGATGGTCAGGCAGAGCGTACCATTCAGACCTTAGATGACATGTTGAGAGCTTTTGTGATCAATTTCAAGGGTAATTAGGATGATCACTTTTATCTTATAGAGTTCGCCTACAATAATAGTTATTATTCCATCATTCAGATGGCCCCTTATGAGGCATTGTATGGGCGTAGATGTAGATCTCCAGTTGGTTGGTTTGAAGTAGGTGAAGTTACCTTGATAGGGCCATATTTGGTCAATGATGCCATGAAAAAAGTTCAGCTCATTAGAGATAGACTTAAGACAGCCCAGAGTTGCCAGAAATCCTATGCATATGTAAGGAGAATGGACTTAGAGTTCCAAGTTGATGATTGTGTTTTTCTGAAAGTGTCACCTATGAAAGGGGTGATGAGATTTGGCAAGAATGGGAAGCTCAGTCCTAGATATGTAGGCCCATACAAGATCTTGAAAAGAGTTGGTAAAGTGGCTTATGAGTTAGAGTTGCCAGCAATTCTAGCACCAGCCCATCCACTCTTTCACATTTCGTTATTGAAGAAGTGTGTGGGTGATCCAGCATCTATAATACCTTTAGAAAGTGTGGCTATGAAGGATAGCCTCACTTATGAGGATGTGCCAATTGAGATTCTTGATCATCGGGTTCAAAGGTTGAGAAACAAAGAAGTCGCTTCAGTGAAGGTTTTGTGGAGGAATCAGTATGTAGAGGGAGCTACTTGGGAACCAGAAGCAGCGATGAAGACCAAGTATCCTCACCTCTTTCCTTCTGATTCCATTCCAGCTTGAGGTAATAGTTCCTCTCCAATTTTTCAATCATTATTCATGCGTAGCTTCCGTCTTAGTATCATGTTCCTTCAGTTTGTACTTGCATTTTCAGCATATTTGCATGTTCTTGGAACTTAGTTCAGTCAGAAATCAGTTTCCAGTGTTTAGTGGTAGGGTTTGCAGCTCTTTCCCTCCATCTCCAGCTAGTTTAGTCTTCATTCGAGGATTAATGTTTCCAAGGAGGAGATAATGTACACCTCGTATCCTAGACAAACCAGATTGCAGCAATCAGAAGTTACAGGTGCCACCTAGGGGCACCACCCACGGACCGTAGGTGGGGTCCGTGGATGGCCACCTGCAGCCTTTCCTAGAAAAATCCAGAAATTTGTCTAAAGGTCGACCCATGGCCGGACCCACAGACCGTAGGTTAGGCCACAGATCGTGGTCCTGGTCCGTGGATCAGACCCCTCCACAACACCTCCCAAAACCTCATCGACGGTTAACCAGAATGGACCATCGGTCCACCCACGGTTTATCGGTGACCCCTGATGGCTTTTAAGTCAGAGGTTGTTTGGTCTTTTCCACATGCGTTGGGCATCTAAACTACGTCGTTTAACCCCTAAACTACGTCGTTTTACTCAGGTTAAGCCTAATAACCTAGTCAGAACATAACCAAAACCTTTATTCATAAAAAAAATCATCAAACTAGAGCAAAAAGAAGGAGAAAGAGTCGACCAACCCTAGTCCAAGAACGCAACAGGTTTTCATCAGTTTCAACCCCGAAATTGAAAGATTTCTCCGTGGAATTCATCACCAGATATATGGGATTTCACTAGTGGGTTTCTTTCACCAATTAGGTCCCTAGATTTTAGTCAGAATCTCAATTCCCTTAATATTATCTAGACCTAGAGTTTCTTGAATGTTAGAAATTGTTGGGTTTTAGCTGTTAGAATGATCCTAATCAGATTATCATATTGTTGCTTAGTTTCTTGTATGATATTCAGAACCCTAGATATGTAGTTCTTTTAGTCCATGAATTACACATGCTAGGTCAGTTATTTCAGATATACTTGCTTCAGTTTACGGATGTCACATTATCAGTTATAATTGTTGCATTCTCAGAGTTTGCATATCAATAATTGAGCTATCAAGTACTTCAGCATTTCAGTCATAATATTGCTTATATACATTCTAATTGGGAGTAGGCTTATACCGAGTGGATTAGGGTTCAGTGTACCGAATATTCCTAGAATTGCGTGCCCTAATAAGTTTATAAGTCCCCTCTGTGGGCATTACATTTTAGTGATCGCGCCAGTCATACCTCTATACCTATGGCAGGGTATATTGGGTCCTCTCGATGGGGCGTATACATCATACTCCACATTTAGCTCATGTGGTTTTATGTCGGTTATTAGTAGCTCGCACAGTCTGATTCTATTGCATTGACCATGTTATCAGTTACAGTCAGATTTCAGTCTCAACATGTTAGAAACTTGGTCATTGTATTCAGTTAGTTCATGTTCAGTAATTTCAGTATAGTATCATGCTTATCTCATGTCATTGCTCAGTTATATTCTTTGTTCAGTTATGTATTCTATTCAGCTTTATTCTATCATGCATGCTCGATACCTTTCAAGTACTAACGCATACTCTAAACAACATCTTCTCGTGATGTAGGTGCAGGTCCGCAGCTTCCAGATCACGCATAAATCGGTTCCCGATCTTCAGCTCAGTAGTATCAGTGGTGAGTTCTTATTCTCTGAGGATGACAAACATGTTTCTTTTGTTTTTAATCTTTAGTTTCAGTTTTTGCTAGATTTAGTATGGGCATGTTCCAACACTTCTAGTCAGTTAGAGGCTTATTTTAGACATAGTTAGTTTCAGCTTTAGTATTTGAGTTTGACTTTTCAGTTGTTGTTAAACTCTCAGTTTTCATATATTTAGACAGTATATGGGTATTCCCCATCATTTCAGTTTATCTCATGATTTAGCTTCCGCATTAGTTCATTTTTATTGATATGTTCTTTATGATATGACAGCTCAGGGTTTGCTTGGGGTCACTCGTGATCCTAGGTCCCGTGTCCACGTCCTGGGGGGTAGCTTCGGGGCATGACAATAATAATGTTTAAATTATCTAAAGATCAAGACTAAACCGACTCGCTAAATTGTCTATGAAGCCTCTACTGAACCAAGATAGGTGTTGGAACAAGACTCACATCTACCTAAATAATAAATTATAATGTCTACTAAATAATGAAATAAATAACTGAACTACGTATAAGCTCAACGAAGCGCATAATGTCAATCTTAAGTACATGTATCTGCATCATTAAAAGATGCAACGCTAAATGACGTCAATACATGAAATGTATGGTATGTAAAATATCTTAATGAAACACTGATTAAACTGAACATATATAATTGAGGAACAACTTGGAGAAAGACTAAAAATTAGATCTGTAAAGTAAAGCATGTCAATGTATTGAATACAATAAAGCTTTATAACTTAGATATATGCAATAATATCAAATGCTAAAATAGTATACTTTATTTTTCTTGGGGATTTGCTCTAACCGACAATAATCATTATGAGCCTAGTGATGATACAATGTCTTGTCCACATTGCTAGAGTCATCCAATACTTTGTCAGAGTAAAGGACGAACTGAACTAATGGATCCAATATTTAAGCCCTCGCTAGTGGCTTTATGAGGAGTCGCCCGAATTAACAACATGATCCTATCCTAAGCTGCATGTGTAGTTATAGGGTTAGATTTATCTAAACCTTTATCTAACTTGGTGCTCAATACTACTCTCAAAGCATTGCAATAATGTTAAATAATTGTATAAGGTTCCATTTTAGGAAAAATGATCTCACTTTAGGAGAAACTGATAATCTGTCTTGAATTACTACTCAAAATACCTCTTGATGAATATACTAAACTTGCTTTAAAAACTAGTTGAAAACTTTTCTGTAAAACTAATTATACTTTTTTAAAACTAGCCTTGTTTTCTTTACGAAAATGCATAATAACTCATATATCAAGGCTTTCATAAAAAATAAAATCAAATAGGGTTCATGGGATGAAATAAGCATGATTAATGATTAAAATCATCCAATAAATAATTTATTGAAATACCCACAACAAAATCAATAATTCATGATAAGAGAGTAAGTAGAACTTTTGAATGTAGTAATCATTGGTATTGAATCCCTACATGGACCTTACTAACTGAAATTTAGATGTATGACATGAGGAAGACTCATTCACTCACTAGATGGCTTTGCATACCTGAGTGAACAAGAGTTCTTGAAGAAAGCTTAGTGGAGATGCTTGAAATCCTAGGTTATTCTTCTTCATCCTTGCTCGAAGTCTTAGAAAGAGTTGTGAGAGTAATTCTATGGTATTACGTTGATAAAGACCTTAACTAGGTTCCAAAATGTCGAGGCTTATGCTTAGAAAGAATGGAAAAAGACTGAAATATCATCAATTAAAAGTTGTTGAAAGTCTTTCATAAGGTCTAACTACGACTTGTAGTTGAATCTACTACTCGTGGAATCCAAAATGAAATCAGAGTGTCAAAAGTTCATTCTACGATCCTAAATTATAACCCGTAGTTTTATTTACAAATCGTGGTTGAATATGTGAAAATCAAATCCAAAAACAAGTTTTAGAACTTCATTTTATAGGCCAAATTTATGGTCTATAGATGGATTTACGACCCATAATTGGGTCTGCATACAAAAAAATTACTTTCAAAAGTTTGATTCCATGAGCTTCATTTATGGTTTGTACTTCAATATTTGACTCGTTAGTATATAGTCAGTGTATACTTTCTATGACTTTTGATTTTATTCTTGTGTAAATAAAAATATGATTATATTTGTTATAAACTAATTACTTTATTTTTATAGATTTAAAACTGTTAGAATCCTAGGAATATTCTATAGCATTTGTGTAAATATAGTAGGTAGCTTGATTTACTCCTAGATTTACTCTAGCTTGATTTGATATTGATTTGTATTGATTAGGTATTGATTTCTTTTCCTTTTTTATGACATGTATACTTAGCTATGTAAACCCCAATAGCTTGTGAGAATAATCAAGTTGAGTTCTCTCTCAAACTCTTGTCTTCTCACATTACATCAAAGCTTTCTTTAGTGAGAAAATAAGAATAATAAGAGAAAAAAATTGATGAGAACTTTTTTCCAGCAAAACCTCCACTATTTTGTGACTCCGACACTCTCTACGGGTATTGTGCATATACCAGTACCATAGTAACTTTCTCCGGTAAGACAACAAGCAGTTCTCCAGTTTTCCAGATTTGTTTTTCAGGTTTCCCCCATAGAATTTACTTTATTTTTTAACACTAAAGATTTATTTTTCATGTCTCTCGGATCCGATATGTTTATCACTAAATCTGTGATTTCCACCAATCCAAACCATGACATCACCACAAGATCTTTGACAAGTAGCGCAAACTATTTATCTTGGTCCTCCTATGTTCAATTTGGTTACACAGTTCAAGAATATTATTGAAAAAGATAGGGGCGAATGGGAGAAGATTGATGCTCAATTGTGTAGTTTGTTATGAAAATCTATTGATTCAAAGTTGATGTCGTTGTTCGACCATTCCAAACTTGCTTCTTAGTTTGAAAAAAGGCTCGTGGGCTATACGTAAATGAAATATCCCACTTTTATAATGTGATTTCTTGGTTGACTAACCTTAAAAACTAGGATTCAGATATGTCAATTTATTTTGGACATGTTCAGACGGCTATGGAAGAATTTAATAAGTTAATGCCCACTACTCCAAGTGTTGAAAAATAATCTGTGAGAGATAAAATTTTGGCTAGCTCTACTGTTCATGTTGTGGATGACTTGTTTGCTCGATTGTTATGACTAACTGCACCATCTATGCCATCTAGTCATCCAGTACCACGTGCAGGTTCTTCTTCCCTAGCATCTCAAACTGTATTTCGGAATGGAAATCGGCATGGAGGTCGGCATGGGAAACAACGACCAAGATGTGGTTATTGTAACAAATTGGGTCATACTCTTGATGTGTGCTACTCTCTACATGGTAAACCAAAAAGTGTTCATGTTGCACAAACTGAATACACTGATCATATCACCAATCAATTGTTTTCTTTGTCTAAGGTAGAATACAATGTCTTTCTTCAGTATCAGGCGAGTAAGCACACATCTTCATCAATAGCTTCTATTGCCGACATTGGTAATCATGTTGCTTGTATCTCACAATCCACCACACTTGGCTCTTGGGTTATGGACTTAGGTGCTTCTGATGACATTTCTGGTAACCAATCTTTATTGTCTAATATTACTTACTCTCAGTCCTTTTCCACTATTACATTAGATAATGGTTCTCAGACCATGGCAGTAAATCGAAGTCGGTCAAGCCAATCCCTTATCTTCCTTGACTTTAAGTAATATTTTTTGTCCCTTTAGCCTCTTGTCAATAAGTCATTTGGCTAAGTCTTTAAATTATTTTGTCTCATTTTATAATGACTTATTTGTCATACAGGACCTCAATACGGAAAGGATGATTGGTGAAGGGCATGAGTTAGATGGACTTTATTATCTCAATTCTCATAAATCCACTACTTCAATCTCAGACTCTTCAACTTTAATCCATAAACGATTGGGACACCCTAGTTTATCCAAACTTTAAAAGATGGTACCTAGCGTGTCCGAATTGTCAAAGTTAGATTGTGAGTCATGTCAATTGGGGAAGCACATCCGAGCTACTTTTCCACGTAGTCCTAATAATCATGCAGAGTCTTATTTTCATATAGTTCATTTTGATATTTGGGATCCTAATAGAGTCAGTTCTACATTGGGTTTTAAATTTTTTGTTATTTTCATTGATGATTACTCAAGGTGCACTTGGATGTTCTTAATGAAAGATAGTTCTAAATTATTCTCCATATTTCAAACTTTTTGTGCTGAAACAAAACACCAAACTCCAGTTTGGTGTTTCTATTCACATTTTTCGTAATGATAAGACACGTGGGTATTTATCATCTCAATTTAAACAATTTATGTCTTTCCATGAAAATCTTCATCAGACATCTTTTCTTTACACTGCCCAGCAAAATGGAATTGTAGAGAGAGAAAGTAGGCATATTGTTAAGACTACACACAGTTTTCTCATAGAAGCAACTGTTCCATTGCGATTTTGGGCGGACACAATGCTCACTTCGTGTTATCTGATTAACCGTATGCTTTTCTCTACTATTCATAATTAGGTACCACACTCTGTTTTTTTCCCCAAGTCAATCTTATTCTCTCTTCCACCACGCGGGAGCACATGCTTTATCCATATACTCACTCCAAGAAAAGATAAATTCGCTCTCCATGCTCTTAAATGTGTCTTTATCGATTATTTAAGGATACAAAAGGGATATCGATGCTTCGTACCTAACCTCCAGCTATACCTTATATCAATTGATGCTATTTTTTTTTTGTCAGACCTACTTTCTATCCTCTTTTGTTGAAAAATTAGACATTTATGAGGTTCTATCAGTTCCATCTTTTGGGGATCCCTCCATAGTTTATCCTACCACATCATCTCCTATGACTCCATATTATTGCTCTGCACCTCCACCACTATTAACCTATCATTTTCGTCCGCGCCTGGATGATTCACGCCCTCCGCCAAAATCCTTACTTGCTGATGACTTGTCTATGTAAAGTCCTTCTATTTCCACTCGAAAATGTAATCACTCTACTCATAACCCTCATCCTATCTATACTTGTTTGATCTATCATCATTTGTCACCGACCCATTCTATCTTTATATCATCACTATTATTTGTGTCTATTCCTAAGACTACATGTGAAACTCTTTCTCATCTAGACTGACAGTAAGCTATGATTGAAGAGGTGTCTGCCTTACACTCTAGTGGTACTTAAGAGCTTGTTACTTTACCCCCCCAAATAAATCTACAGTTGGTTGTCGGTGGGTATATACAATGAAGGTTGGCCCTGTTGGACAGATTGATTGCCTAAAAGCTCGATTAGTGGACAATTGTTGAACACAGATTTTTGGTCTTGATTGTGGTGATACTTTCTCTCATATGGTCAAGATTGCTTCGGTCCCTATCTTTTTATCCATGGTTGTGGTTCGTCATTGGCCTCTCTATCAATTGGATATTAAAAATGTCTTTCTTCATAGAGATATCGAAGGTGACGTATATATATATATATGTAGTAATAACCACGTGATTTAGTTGCTCAGGGGGCATCCGTAGACTACGATGAGCACTTTTATGGCCTGGAGCAATCTCCTCGATCATGGTTTGTGAAGTCTAGTATGGTTATTCAGGAGTTTGGCGTGATGCAAAGTGAAGCTGATCATTCTATGTTCTATTGTCACTCTGCTTCAGGTTTGTGCATATATTTGGTAATATATGTTGATGACATAGTTATCACATGCAATGATGATGAAGGAATTACCATATTGGAACATCACCTTTTTTCCAGCACTTTTAGACAAAGGATCTTGGTCGATTGAGATACTTCTTGGGTATTGTGGTTGATCAATCCAAATCAGGAACTGTCATTTCACAAAGGAAATATGCACTTAAGAGACAGGGATGACATATTGTAGGCCTATTGATTCTCCAATGGATTCAAATATTAAGCTTCTACCAGCTTAGAGAGCCTCTTAGAGATCCAGTAAGATATAGAAGACGGGTAGGAAAGTTGAACTATCTCACAGTGACTCGACCTGATATTACCTTCCGGTTAGTGTTGTAAGTCAGTTCTTGAATTTTCCATGTGATAGTCATTAGGATGCAATTATTCGCATTCTTTGATACATAAAATCTGCTCTAGGGAAATGACTTCTTTATGAAGACCGAGGACATGAGAAAATTGTTGGATATTCAAATGTAGATTGGGCAAGGTCACCCTCTGACATACGATTCACTTCTGGATATTGTGTTCTAGTGGGGGAAATTTGGTGTCTTGAAAAAGTAAGAAAAAGAATGTGGTTGCTAGATCTAGTGCAAAAGCAGAATATATGGTTATGGCAGTGGCAACATGTGAACTCATATGGATAAACAACTATTGAAGAAGTTGAAATTTGGAGATACTAAAGGAATGAAACTTGTGTGCGATAAATAAGCTGCACTTCACATTTCATCGAATCCAGTATTTCACGAAAAGACTAAACATATAGAGATTGATTGTCATATTGTTAGAGGAAAGGTACTTTCATGAGACATAGTCACAAGGTTCGTGCAATCAAGTGATAAGTTTGCAGACATATTCACCAAGTTTCTAGCTGGTCCCGAAACAAGTTATATATGTAATAAGCTTGGTGCATATAATTTGTATGCATCGACTTGAGGGGAAATGATAGAATCCTAAGAATATTTTATAGCATATGTGTAAATATAGTAGGTAGCTTGATTTACTCTAGCTTGATTTGATATTGATTAGGTATTGATTTCCTTTCCTTTTTTAGGACATGTATACTTAGCTATTTAAACCCCAATAGCTTGTGAGAATAATCAAGCTGAGTTCTTTCTCAAACTCTTGTCTTCTCACAAAAACAAATCCCTATTTTTAATGTCTTTTCATACAGGGATAATGCAGTAGTACTCTACCCTTAGACTATGACCGAAATCACCGAGACACATCTTAACTAAACTAAGGTCCCATTACCCCTGAACTCATTTTTTTTTTGTAATTGTATACACCTTTTGGCTTACGTGACACACTCCGTGACTCCACACAATTGAGGTGCGTGGGAGATATTTGGATGTCACGTAAGCCAAAAAGGTGTACAAAATTATAAAAAAAATTGGTTCGGGGGGGAGGGGGAGGGTAATATGACCTCTGTGATTTCGGTCATAGTTTAGGGGGTACTTGTACTTTTTCCCTTTCATATATTTTAAAAATCGTTTCACTTGCATATTAAAAAGGCAATTTACATAAATAATATATTATATAACATTACTCACGAATTATAACATATCTTTTACTCTTACACAGATTAACCTTACTTTTCTTATCACAAATAGCATCAACCAACAGGGAACTAGCGATCCACATATCTTAACATAAGCCCAATGTGTTTATTTGAGTATTCAAAATGTATTATAGAATACATTAAAAATAATATTAACATATCTTAAAAATAAATGGTCAATTCTTTTTTTTTTGATTTGCCACCCAGTGGAACTCCGACTAAATTCGGATCGCTCTCTGCAGGGCCCATTCGGGGGTGGCGCTCCCAATAAAATTTTCTCCATACCCAAGGCTCGAACTCGAGACCTCTGGTTAAGGGTGAAACACTCCCACCAGTGCACCACAACCCATGTTGGTATAAATGACCAATTCATTTTAAAAAATAATACATTTCTAACATATCTTAATAATAATTCTAATTATATTAAAATAATATTTGAAATTTAAATATAATACATTTTTAACATATCTTAATAATTATTCTAATTATATTAAAATAATATTTGAAATTTAAATATAATACATTTTTAACATATCTTAATAATTATTCTAATTATATTAAAATAATATTTGAAAT
>JAJONZ010023878.1:0-51147 GCA_029582445.1 Solanum paucissectum
ATCACTTTTGAAAATCTTTGATAGAACTCCTTGAATGAAAGGTTATTCAAGAATCAAGAGTTACCATACCTTAATTATTGAAGACCCATGAAATTGAACAATAAATCAGTTGAAAACCCATCTTCTAGCTTGAGCTTCATCAAGGTCTTCAATGGAGTTTTGAGAGAATCTATTTTTGAGAGGGAAGGGTTAATTTGAAGAATGGGGTCTAATTCTAGGCTTTGGGATTTTAACCAACTAAAATACCCTAAAATAGGTATAAAAACCGAATATAATAATTTCCCAAAGTACCCAAAGTACCCCTCACTTAGTTGGACCTTTTAAACAAGTCAAACTCTAGTTCTATTTTCGCAGATTTCATCGGGAAACAAGTTCGTGATGCGGAGGTGTTCCCACAAGTTTCTAGAAATTAAAATCTGAGACAGTAAAGTCCTCTGTGTCTCCGCATCGCGGAGACACTTTTTGGCCCTTGGTGGAGCAGGTCCGCGATGCGGAGCCACTCCCTCCAAGCACAACTTGCAAGCTGCCTTGGCAGCTTGCTTGGCCAAGGGTTGGGGTCCTCCCGGGGACCCTTAGGGTGGTCCCGGGGCGTCGTAATCGAACGTTTTGACCCTAAAGACATTTATTAAGACACTAGGGTCACCTCCATTGATTTTAGACTCCAAACAACACATAAAAACATGAACAACATACTAGAACAAACCAACACGTAAAAGACTAGTTTCCGAACGTCTTGGTCGTCCCTTGATGTTTGACTTCCAAACTCTTTAAAACTGACTAAAAAGGCTAATCCTCATTATTTTAACAAGTTATTAATGCATAAAACTCATGTGAGGCTCTACTTTATCCTACTTCATTTTGAGGGGTGTTACAATCCCACCCGTGACTTAACGCTTAAGACAGTGTGTTTGACCTTAACATGATTCCAATGATGGTTTGTTATATAATTAGACATGTTGCATGTTCTATAACTTATCTATTTGTATGTCATTTTCCCTTTGTGTATTACTTTCTCACAGGTTACCTAATGTCATAGAATGCTTGCATGTAGTTGTTATCCGCTTCGGAGCACCCTTGTTTATTGCTATATGATTTCGTAGGACCTTTTCCCTACATGTTATTTATTGCACTGGTTACTTTCTTCATGTCACTTGTCCATATTGTGTGGGTACTACAGGCTAATTGATCATATGACCATTTCTATATATTTTACATGCCTCGTAGCCTACTTGCTTAAACAATACCGACCTTATAGCTTTTTGGAACATGTGTCATGTACTCAGTTGCTCATATTTCATATGTGTAATCATTGACATGTTAGTCCACCTATCCATGACATATAACACACTTTCTCAATGTGATTTGTGTTCCGTAGTTCATTTTATTTTATGTCTACATGTCTTATAGTCTACTTGCTTACATGTTACATATTTCATAGCTTTAGTACTCATGCATCAGGTGCTCATCTAGTCCATTTCCTACATGTTGTATAGTTCATTCGCTCACACGCTACCCTATAGTTTATATGCACGCATACACCACATATTACTATAGCTTAATGCCCACATATTATGTGCTCACTTTTGTGCTAATCTGCCTATGTGTCATACCCAATGTGACTTATTTATCTGTATACTAGGCCCCTCTGTGTTTATTGACTTGAGTTTTGAACATTTTTTGAAATCATTTCCTTGTATCATTATGTAGTGAAGATTTTCACCAGAAAAAGTTGGGGATATATGTAAATATCTGAAGGTGCGGCATAAAACTTTAGAGTTTATATTAGCAGTTATGCATTCTTATAAGACTCACCTTTGAAAAGGATCATAAGATAAAAGAGAAGGGAAAGTAGAGCCTCGATAGATTAGGCATATGATTTTATGTGTCCGTTACATATACAAAAAAATTGGGAGATACTATAGTTATTCTTGATTGTTAAGGCCCGGAAGCTAAGCTCAAAAGGTGTAACCACCATTGAAGTATTGTGGACGAAATAGAATATAAAACAAGGTACTTGGGAATAGATGATGGTAGATATCCTAAATACCCCTCCTTATTCTAAACAACAACATAAGGATCTGAGATCACGTGGTCCCCTTATATGATCATAAATCCTACTAGCATTTGTTCATTTGATATGTCGTTTGCATGTCTTGTTTTTAAGTATATTAAAGTCCTAATTTGTATGAGTTCTACTTGTGTATCTTCAGTGAATTACATGGTCAAGAAAGGGGTTTAATTTGTCATATTATTATTTCATGAACCATATCTAGTGAAATGTCATGCTAGACTTGTATATACGTGTTTTAGATTAGTCTATGGATTTTGGATAGTCCTATTTACAATGGGAACTCTCGCAAACCTCTATATGAAATTCAATGATTAATCGAACTATCAGGTGCACCTATCATTCGAGGATGAATGATCATAAGGGGGGGGAGGATGTAACACCCTGTATTCTACATGTACTAGTTCTATTTATATGATGCTTATAAATTTCCTTGTGGAATAGTTATGGACTCGGTTTCCTATTCAACTAGTGACAATAGAATAGGTTTAAAGTGAACTGTCCATAGATTTTAATGTGACCGATTAAGTTGAAATGTGTAGAAGTATTTAAACTTGAGATCATAAGGTGGTATTTGAGTCCAAAGTTTAAAATGACATAGTGTATATACGTTTTAAGTTAAGTTAAAGGTATTAAATTCTAGCAATGGAATAAAATATTGAGGTGCTTGCTTGACTACACTTAAGCTAGTAGCTGACAGTAGGTGCATCAGCTACTTTGACTTGTTGACCAGCCCAAGGTACTAAGTAGGTGCATCACCTACTCAAACTATTTTGACCATGTTATTGGGACAAGTACACTACCACCTACTTGCATTAATCTGGCCAAAGTTGAATAGAAGAATAAGGGGAAAATGGACAGCCAAGCCCCAATATGCTTAAGTCCAAAAAGGCCCAATATGCTTAAGTCCAAAATGGCCCAAAAGAAAAGTCCAAGTAGGTGGATCACCTAATTGATAATTTATGGCCCAAAATGAGTGAGAAAGTCGGCCAAAATAGGTCCATTTTAAAGGGATTGATATCAGCATTTTCCAACCATATTTACTAAGACAAAAAAATCTGATTTCTAAAGCTTTTTCTCTTCTCTCTCTTAGATTCATACAGTAGCCATTAAATATTATTAGGGTTCTTGAAAATTAGGGAGTTCAAACTATTGGAATGTATAAGTTAAGACAAGTTGAGGAGGACAACCTTTACCCTAAAGAATCCAAGTGTTGGCAAGTGCTAGTTCTGTCCATCAAGGTAAGCTACTGCAATTTTCTCCCTCTTGTTCTTGAGTTAATTAGGAAATTTGGAATGTGTAAGTGAGTTGTAAATGTTCCTTCTACATGGTGTATTATTGGGGAGGATGTTCTGGTGGTTAGTGCATGTTGGGACAGTCATGGAGAGGAGTCCCCTTCAAATTCAGTTATGAGCTTGTTTGAGCACTTCAAAAGTAATATTAGTTCTTCAAGTGCTGGTGATCAAAAACCATGATTCATATTGATTCTGCTACATTATTATGTTTAAGTATTGTTTTATGTATGTATAATAAGGGATGCGACTGGATGTGCGCAGAAGTTATGGACGCGTTAAAGGACTTAAATATTGCAGGAAGTTTTGGGGAGGACCTGATACGAAGATTGCACAGTATATAAATGGGATTAAAGGGAAAAGGAAGAAAATAAAACATTGGCTATATAAATTACATGCTTACTTTTTGGTTACTATTTTGGTGAGATCAAGTAGCTCAAATTGATTGATTAGCTACTAATACTAGTCTTACAACTTATTTTACTGTAGATTAGTAATCTGAACAGAAGGATTTTAAGTCATACTTTTTGAGTTGTATAACAAGGTATGTAAGGCTCTTTGATTTCCTATTTCTTTGGCATGAATCCAACACTTGTATTACAAAGTAAGCTTTCTAAGTGCCCTTGGTAGTGACTGATCTATAGTTGCAATTCCTACTCCCTAGAGCATTAAAGTGAGTACTCTAATATGAGTTTACTACTAAGTGTATGTGCTTACTCTACCAAGTATTAGCATGCACGTAACCTAGATTACACATGGTATATATGTTTATATGTTGGATATACAATCTACCCATATCTTGCCAACTTGCTTCAATTGTCTATTCCGTCATATATGTCATTTTTCCACATGTTCATAGGTTCCCTTTATTGGTTATTACTCCCATTGTGTTAGACTATAATGTTACCTCACAAGATCCCTACTTGCTCAATTGTACATTTTATATGTACTTACTTGGAATATGTATTTGTCCTTAACTTGAATCTGCCCACGTTCTCCCTTGGTTCCACGTTCATGTATACCTTGTATTTGATATAAGTTAGTGAGTATTTGGCTATCATATAGAGTTCCAATCTCTTCGCTGAATATTAAATGTCTTCACTTGATATGTTCTTCAATTTGAGATGTCAAAATGCTTACTGAGTCATATAGGCTCCTAAGTATTACGTTGGTGGCACATTTGCTTCACATGTCACTGTTATTATTGTAAGTCCATATTCATGTCTTCTGCTACTGGTCAATAGTTCCAAATCTCAACATTGATTATGACCACCAAAACAGCAATCTCAAAAGAGTTATGATCATCAAAAGAATAATCTCAAAAGAGTTATGAAAATCAAAACAACAATCTCAAAGATTAAAGAATCTAAGTGAAGCAATCTATATAATTATGGGTGGCAGTCGAGGGGAAAATGCCTAGATCCCAATTGGTATAGAAGGGTGGCAGCTCAGGGGCGAAAGACTAGCATGGGCCGATCCCAATTGATATAGAAGGATGACATATAAGGAGTGAAAGTCTAGCATGGGCCGATCCCAATTTACGGAATTATGAGGACAGTATCCTAGGGGTTAAAATGTCTAGCATGGGTCATTCTCTTCTACCACTAATTAGCTGTTCATTGTATCATATGTCTTATAAAATTATAACGCACAGAAAAGTTAAAAAAAAAATGTAATATACTAGATTCCACAAGTATAAGCTAAGGTGGTCTCAAATCCTTATCTATTTGTATTTGATTTCACTTGAGCTCTTATTTTACATATGGTTGTATTATGCCTTACATGTTCAGTACATTCTTTTGTACTGACATCCCTTATTGGGGACACTGAATTTCATGTTGCAGGTACATGTACTCAACTAGTAGATCTCCCCAATAGAAGCACATGATACTCAACGGTTGTTGGTGAGCTCCAGGTTTATTTGGGGCTTTTCTGAGTCTTTATTATGTGTATTTTCATAGTGGTACAGTCACAGATTCCAGTAGAGGCTTTGTAGACATTGTAAAGCTATCATCTGTATTCATAGTTTCACTTGTCACATGTATCGGTTTAGCTAGTCGACATGTGTTGTATATGAAGCTTCTCATTACTAAATCTATGAGAATAGTAGTTTACTTTCTCATCATATGTCAGTTGTAAAACATGCGTTCATATGGTACTTTTCCGCCTCACCTAGGGTTGGGGTGTGACACAAATAATTCTCTCTCTAGAAGTGAAGAAGAAGAAGAAGAAGAAAGGAAGTTAGGGCAGATTTTACCCCATTGATGAAAGCTTGGTTAGGGCTTTGAATCAAGGTATGTTAGATTATTTATCTATGGGTTCTTCCACCCATAGAGCCCCCTAGGTTGTCCCCCAATTGTGAAGTCAAAAACCTCATTCTAGCTAGGTTTGTTCTTACATTGTGGATAGGTTTAGGTATGATTCCAATCTAGTGGATAATACCTAATTATGATTTTATTAGAATTTAATTATGATATTATCATGAATTCATGGGATTTCTATATTTAACCCTAGTCTATTTGATGAATTTGATATTTTGTGCATTTATGCCATTAGAGGTGGAATTGAAGGTTCATAGGTGATTTTCTTAAGTGAATATCATATGTAATAATTGTTCAAGATTAGGAATACATATACATGAATTAAACTAGATTCTATCATATGAAGGACCTTGACTTGTAAAGTTGAAGTTGAACCTTTAGGATGAATTGTGGCTAGAATCACCTAGTAATGAAGAATGTGATTGAATTCCTTGTAATCTAGGTTCATAAGATCCTTTTATGGTATAGTGATATTAAGAATCAAGACACATAGTTGTGAATGTTGATCACTAGGGCTTTAGAGTGAAGCTAATATGATTAACTAATGATGCTAAGGCTTTGAGAGTAAAGTCTAAATGAGAATAGAGGCATGATTAGTTTAGATTGTAGCTTTAGAGGCCCCTCCAATAAATGCATGACTAGTGGTGACTTCCCTTGTATTTTTTATGTTAAGAGATGATGAACATGAATGATGAACCTAAAGTGTCTAGCTTAGCATGGGAAGGATTATGGGCTCTTATTCATGTATGACACAAGCTTGCGTTAAGGTGACTCATGAGGTGTTTCTCTTATCTGATGTATGCTTAGATAGGATTGTGTTATAGTTTCCTTCCTTGTTATGTTATGATTGACTAAAGGTGAGAGATTCCCTTGTCTATATGAAGTAAGCTAATAATGAGACCAAAGTAGGGTAAATATGACTATGGTGACTTTAAGGTTATGCTTAGTGTGAAGGGTATTATGGGATGCCTTTCATGGATTACAAAAGTGTGCTTTGAGGTTACTTAGGAGTATAATGCCCTTATGTTAGAGAAACTTAAGACATGACTATGTATATAGACTATGTTTAAGATGACCAAAAAGGGATACTTAGCTTGGGTAGTATTATGGGATGTTATTCATGCGTTGAACAAGTATGATTTTAGGTTACTTGAGAGTAGTTCTATTATGGTATAGATAACTAAGAGTTGAATAGTGCTTATATGATGCTTATGATTGGAGACTTTACTTATTGTTATGATGTTGTGTCTTATGTTTATTGTTTATGTTTCATGAAGTATTTCATATGATTTTGGATTATGTCTTATAGTGACTAACCCTTGTTTTATGCTCTTATGATTATGCTAGCTAACATATTTAGTACATTTTGTACTAATGCATATTTTGCCTACATTCTAATCAAATGTAGGGTTTCGGAGATTGAGTTCCATTCTTGGAGATAGGTTTCTAAGGAGCAAAGGAGTTGAAGATCTTGGTGAGTCCTCATAGCTTCGAGGACAAAATCCACTAGTTCCTTTATGTCTTTTATTTTCATGTTGAGACTATTGTATGGGCTGTGTCCCAAGAGATTTATTCTAAAGTTGTATTATATGGTTTGAGACAAAGTGTAGTAAAGACTTCCGTTTGCATTTTATAAAAACTTCGACTGTAAAGAAAAGTTTTAAATTTTCCATAATTTTCTATTATCTTATGTTCATGATATGCTAAGGGCTTGTATGAGATTCATTTGGGGTCAAGTATGCCATGTAACATCTAGGGTGTACCCATGGGTCGTGACATCTAATCCCCTATTTTAGTGATTATTGTAGTTGTTAATTGATATCTTAAAACCCTCAATCTGACATTCGTTGTTAAACCTTGACTTATTTTGTTTGATTTATACAATGTCTACTTCTGTAACTGATTAGAATCACATCTTTACTTCCTAATAGATTTTGATACGGTACCGCTCCATGTGGGTTCGGCCCAAACCTTTCATTGGGTTATATACTAGATTACGATCGTCTACACCTAGAATTGGATATGGTGTATTTTAGACGTTAATAAAAATGGTGCCGTTGCCTGGGAGTGGTGTTATTGAATTCTGTTTTTGAAGTGGGTTTGTGATGTGATTGTGTTATAGGTGAACCCATTTACTATTTGTTGTTGTTTGTTGTCTTTTTACACAGGTGACAAAATAAGTGTCAACGGAAGCAATGCAATGGCCAATCCTAAAAATGTAGCTTGAATTGGTATCTCTGTCATCCCATGACGTTAAATAAGGTGCTTCTTGGGAGGATCCCAAGTTTTTGATGTTTTAAATATTGCTTTTGAATAACGAGTATTGATTGTGCAGGTTGGAAAGTTGAAAGTTTCGGAAAATGAGCAGTAGGCCAGCCAAAAGTCCAATTGGTGACTCGCCAAACAGGTTGGCGGGTCAAACTTAGACCACCGTTTGAACCACCCAAATTGCCAAGAATTCTGTAGAACTCGGCGAGCTAAAGGGAGTATTGGCGCATCGCCGAGTGGGTTGGCGACCGCGACTAACGTCATCGACCAGTGCTTAAACTAAAGTGTTTTAAAAGGCCAAACAATTTTAAATTCAAAAATCTCTTCATTTTTTTACTTTTCAATTTCAGTACTCTCACAACAACTTATATTGTTGTTTCTGCATTATTATTATCACTTTAGTTGGGATCTTGTGCTCGGGGTGGATTTTAGGATTACATTGCTTCCTAGCTTTCCAAATTTTCAACATCAAAGGTTGGTTGGCCGAACCCCGTTATATAAAAAAGTTGGTTGTAATCAAATGCCTGATCATTTTATGATGTTTAATTCTTTGCATTTGAGGACAACATTTCTAATTTTGTTGGCGGGGTGTGGTATTTCCATACCCACCTCTATTGGGTTGTTTTTAGGTTTTGAGGATGTTGGATCTGATTTTTGCTTTACATAGCTATATCTTGGTTTCTCATCCATATTGTTCCATTGTTTTGAATTGCAAATGGTTTTGAACCAATTTTAAAATTTTGGCACCTCGTGAGTATGTGATTGTGGTTGTTCTTGTACAAATTAGAGTGTCGGGTGCGGTCAATACCTATGATTTGAATAGTGATCTTAATTGAACAAAATGAATGTGTGACTACGATGAGGCAAACAAAGTGACATAGGCAATATGTGAGCTTTTAGCATCTCATTGTGACTAGCCGGTTCTCGAATGAGTCTCTTGTGATGAACATTGCACGCTAGCTAGAAAGTGTGTAGTCTTGTTTAATAAGTGTATCAATACCTTGAGTTGGTAGGTTGTATTGAACATTGTTCTTCATGACACCTAGAATTTTCCCCGTGGTCCGATTGATTGAGTGATGCAAGCAATACACATGATCTTAGGTAAACTCTTTGAAGAGTGAGCCTTTTTGTCTACATACCTCTTTGGGGCCAACCTTGTGAGAAGTGTGAACCTTGCTTTACCTCTTTTGAGCCTAACCTTTTCTTGGAAGAATCTTGAACAATTGTGACCTCTCTTTATCCCTTCACCCATAACTTTCATGAAGTATGGTTTGTTTGAATAGCCAACTTAGGACAAACGCCTAAGTTGGGGGTGTGGTGGAAAAGTTGGAAAGTCAAGAAATGTTAAAAATCCCCCCTTGTTTATGGATTATTTTGAAAAAGATGGAACCCCTCCATTGTAAAAAAAATGAAGAGAAAAGAGGTAAAAAGAAGAAAGGAAAGAAAAAGACTGAAAAAGAAAAATAGTTGTGAAATAAAGTAGTAAAATTTTCAAAAGAAATGGGATATCCGGTGGTCCATATGAAGTTGAATAATGGGGTGGAATATGAGCACGTTTGAAATGTGAAAGAAAAAGAGGAAAGTGAATTTCAGGCCATACTTCATGAAGGTAGAAGCCACTAAGCCTAAATGACCATACCTTTACACTCTGCCCCGTTACAAGCCTTGAAAAGGCCTTTGTGATCTTGAGTGAGATGAAACAAATGTTTATTGGAAAATAAGGGCAAGCCTATGGGTAGAGTCATGCATGTGTTCATCTTTGTGAGTGTGAGAGTTGTACGTGATTCCGGGACTTTAAATTGTTGAGAAATTTTGTATTAATATGGAATCATCTTTGTTCTGAGGGCATTTGAATACCTTTGTTGAGCTTGAACTTGCATTTGAAGCAAGCATTGTGAGCTTGAGTACTCTTGATGATGGTGAGTCAAAATTTGAAACATGGAGTGCACAATTTATCATTGTATAAGTAATTTGAACCTTGTTGTCTACATTTATGTTGTGTCTTATGCAGCCCTATTTGTAGACATACTTGTTGAGCTGATTGATCTTTAGGTTTACTTGAGGACAAGCAAAAGTTTAAGTTGGGGGTGTTGATGAGTCCTAGATTTCGACTCATTTAGGGATTTGTTTTGATAGTTTATTGTCCTCAAATGCCTCATTTATACTCCGAACTGATGTTAAGATGTTGATTTGCAACAACGAAGGCAGAAGGAGAAAGGTAAGAACATTACCAGGCAAAAAGAAGCTAAAAAGATGAAAAAGCCTAAAGATAACACAATCTAAAAATCTCCTAAGCCACTCGGCAACTCGCCGAGTAGCACATCAGCTCGCCTAAAGTTCCAGACTACTAGCCCTTGGGAGAAGCCAATTTGATGATGGATTTGGACATTCGGCAGACCGCTGACTGGATTGGCTACACATTCTGGATCGCCTAAAGTCACAGAACCGTGAGGACTAAAATCCAAGGAAGACCGGCAATAAGATGGAGTGATTGGCGCGTCGCCGAACTAGCCTGCGATGCTCGACTTAACTCGCCTAATGGTCCTTGCAGCTGAAATTTGGGAAACTATAAATTGAATTCTAAAAGAGTACAAATGGGCCTGATTTTTATTATTGAAGTCCAGTGTTAGTATTCTTCCATTTTTGGGAGAGTTTTCTTAGTATTTTCCATTGGGGATCAACTTTGAAGGGTTTTTCAAGTAGATTCGAAGTGGGTTTTTGACTTTTAGCATTTTGGATCATTTTAAAGACTTTGATTGCAATACCCAGATCATGGAGAATGTTTTTGGTATTAATTTCTATCTTTTTATGAAGCTTGGCTAAAACCCCAATTCTTGGGGTGTGATTATGTGTTTATTTGCTTAATTAGCTTTTGAGTATTGTTGTTTAATGATTTAAATGTTGTTTTAATGTGGGTTTGATCGATAGTTGCGTAGTAATTTATGAATTGTAGTTGCAAATACAAATTTAGCTTAGCGTTTTGGGCTTGCTCGAGAGAGAGGTTCTAAAACTAAGGTTATCGATTGATGATTGTTGTGTGTGGGTTGTTATGGGTTCAACTTGAGAGAGTGAATCTTAACTCATTCCTACATATCTAGCTAGAGAGAGTAGATAAATTAAGGTTTTGGGCTGTTTTGTAGTGTCATGCATGTCTAGGTTAAAGAGAAATCGCCTGAACCGTAATAGTTGTTAGAGAGAAAACTATTGCACATATAGTCTAGCCTACATATAGTGAGTCAGCACTCTATTATTAAGCTCCAATTCCTGATGAGTCAGAGAATTTGACTCATTTACGGCTTTGTGTTGACAATATTAGTATCCTCAATTGCCTAATTTTGCCTTTATATTGATGTTACAGTGTTGATTTTGAACATATATGGCTGAGGAGCAAGGTAAAGACACTACCAGACAAAAAGGGAATAACAAGCCAAAGGAGTGGAGAAGATCGAGCCTGGTGATCGCCAAGACCACTCGACAGTTCAGCGAGTTGATCCTTAGCCCACACAATTTTACAGTACACCACGTCTGCGATGAGATAAATTTGGTGAATTGTATTCCATAATAACGAATCGCCGAATGGATCGGTAAAGAGAGGTTGTACCGATGATAGAACAGAACGAGTAGGGAAGATGCAATCAGATTGGCGATACAACGGAAAAAAGGGCGCATCACGGAAGTGATCGGCGATCCTGATATAGATCGCCTAAATTTACAGTACAAATTAGCTAAAAACATGAAGCAAGAAGGTGATGGACTGGAACGATTGGTGCGTCGCCGAGTAATCGGCGAAGCCTGACTTTCATCTCCGATTGACCCCTAAAGTCAAATCTTGTATCAGTATAAATTGATATTTTGAAGAGAGAGAAAGCATCCAAACATTGAGAAACTCATACCCCAGAACAAAGAAAGCAATGTTCTTGCTCAATTTCGAAGTTTTGAAGTAGAGTTACGAATTGGGTCTTGTAAATAAAGCAAAGTTTCCTCTTTTTAAGGTTGAAAAAAATCAATACTCTATCATGGAGCATGTAGTAAGTATTGAGTTTTTACTTTTTGAGATGACTAGCTAAAACCCCAATCCTGAGGTTTTGACCATGTGATCAATTGCTAATTTAGCTGATGGGTGTTAGAAATTATTTATTATTTTGCTTAATTGAAGTGGGTCTAATTTATTGTTGTTTTTATTTTGTTGCTTTGCATGTTTCTTGCATTGTTCTTTGTGTTTTATGCTTCCTTGAGAGAGAAGTCTAAAACCAAGGCGATAAATTAGCACTAATAGTTATTGGCCTATTGTGGGTTCAGATCGAGAGAGTGAATTCTAAGTCTAGTTCTACCTATCTAGCTCGAGAGAGTAGATGTAGTGAAATTGTGGGCTGGTCTTCATGTTTAGTCTATTGAGGTTCGAGACAACTCAATTGAAGCGAAGTAGTTGTTCGAGAGAAAACTATCTCATCTAGGGTCCTTTCTACTCGTGGATATTTAGTAACATTTAGTGGCTATCTAGGACCCATCTAGCACAATTGGTAGTTGATTGGTCATTCCCCCAAGTATCTCTCAATTGTTTGACCATTCTTGTTATTTCTTGTTGTCGTGATTGCTATTTATTATAAATTCTAAACCGCCATTTGATATTCATTATCATCCCTTTAGATTTGTTTATATGGTTTTATCGATAATTTTTATTCCTATAATAGATTAGACCACATTCGTACTTTATAACTGAATTTTAGTGACGTACCACTCCCTGTGGGTTCGAACCCAACTCTTTGTTGGGTTTTATACTACTTAATGATCGTTTGCACCTCGAATCAGATTAGGTGTGATTAAAACATTAATCAAAAAGGTTGTGCTGCCGGGGAGTGGTGTTGTTTAGAAGTCTATTATTGAAGTTGAATTGTGATCTATTTGGGTTGTAGTTGAATCAACTTACCTTCTTGTTGTAAGCTATGGTAATTAGGCGACATGATGAGTGAAAATGAAAGAACCGTGAATCAACTTGATCATCAAGATGATTGTGGCGATTGCTTGCAAGCCAATGAAGCTCTATTGGGGGGCGTAGGTGATATTCGCCTACCTCCGGTTGAGGGCCATGCTGCCGTGCATGTGACACAAGTACAATGCTATAACCTTGGCAAGCTAAAGGCATATTTGGAGGGTTAGATCATGAGAACCCTCATGAGCATATTCAGAACTTTGTGAAGATGTGCAGTCCGTTCTCACTTAAGGATATTTCGCAAGAATCAATTCGGCTACGGTTGTTCCTGTTTTCTCGGATGGGAGAAGCAACCAAATGGCTAGCATAGCAACCGAGAGACTCTATTTTATCATGTGGAGAGCTCACTGAGGCATTCTACTTAAGGTTCTTTCCACCCTCAAAGATGGTGAAATTGCGTGACAACATCCAAAACATCAAGCGGATAGAAGGGGAACCTATTCATGAAACTTGGCTGAGATTTCAAAAGTTTCTCTTACAATGTCCTACTCATGGGCTTCCAGGTGATGTGATACTTCAGTATTTTTACCGGAGTTTAGACTCAGTGAATAAAGGAGTGGCTGACAGTTGGCTTGGGAGGAATAATGTTGCAACCATTTGAAATAGCCTCATCAGTTCTTGATGAAATGACAAAGATAAATTAGGCGTGGTACACTTAAGAGGATCGATTTTCACCTTTTAACTTTAGAGTGACACAAGAACAACTTGATTAAGAGAAAGAGAGGGATGAGAATATTAACAAAATGATGTCCCAAATGGAGTTGTTACAAAAACAAGTGCTAGAAAATGTGGGTGAACCCAAAGAAGTAAAGAGAGTGTTGAGCTAAGAGGGTTCTCACCCGAGCTACTTTAAGGCTATCACAACATAGGGTTACCCACTAGATGTAACACGGTGTACTCGACCTCGAGGGGGTCTCATACAAGCCCTTAGCATAATCATAAACATAAGTAATAAAAATGATGCAAAATTAAAACTTTTTACAGTCAAAATCTTCTCATAAAACCAATCGGGAGTCTAGGCATTATCTCAATGAACCATCTAATACATTCGAATATCAATAAGGGTCACAACCCTTTACTATAAAAGTCTCATAATCCTAGAAATGATATAATGTCTTGTCCTCGAACCATGAGGACTCACCAAGCATGGAGAATAGTCAATCCATGTTCTACTCAAAAGGAAAAGTATACCTCAACGACCGAAACCTACACGTATAGAAAATGTAGAAAATATGAATTAGCACAAAATGTACTAAGTATGGAAGCCATGCATAAAAATCTTTAAAACATGCAAAAACGGACAGTTAGTTGGGTTTTCCTTTTGATTCTTTAAAAGTGACTTAGTTGTGGAAAATTAGAGAGAGAAATATTGTGAGGAACATGTACAAACTCTCATAAGGCTATGAATGAAAATCAACCCAAACATCTTGAATTACTACATTATATAAGGGAATAACATGATTCAATATCTCAATCCATGTAAACATAATCAATTGACATACTTCCATAATCAATCAACCCACATCATAAATTCACAATTTAGCAATATGGGGGATTTATGGATTCATGGGGAGGATTTCATCATAAATCAACAATTAAACATCAATTCAATCATAATCCATTATTAATCAACCATTGAAAATGTTTTGAAAGAGAACCCACGACTTAGATTGAAACCCTAGGTTTTGGGGGAATTGGAAACTTTGAAATCATGTTTTGAAGGGACTTCTTTGATGAAGCTTAACCAACAATGAAAACTATCATACATTGATAATGATTTCTTCAAAGAATTTGAGTGAAATCTTCTTGAATCTTCAACCCCTAGTTCCAATTCCACTCTTCTTCTTTTCTGAGTTTTTAGAGAGAGAAATATTGTGAGGAAAATGAAGTTCTTGGGATTTCCTTTTGAACTTAATTGGGTAAAATTTGAGTCTAAAAAGCTTATACTAATTAGAAAAAGAGTAAAATACTGTGGGTTAAATTTTTGAAAGACTAACTAAAAACTCTAAGACTTGACTTAAAAATTTGCCCATGCCACGATTAAGCTCGCCCAATAGCACCCCTTGGCTCGCCAAGGGCACTAGGCGACACGCCTAATAGACCCTTGGCTCGCCTAATTTTCCAGTATGCCTCCCCAATGAGGCAGCCTACTAGGCGATGGGGAGGGCCCTTGGGAAATTCGCCAACCCAGTAGGTGTGCCCCGACCTAGCTTGCCTAATTTTCCAGAACCTAGGTAATGGGGGACAGCCCACTAGGCGACCCCAAGGGGACATGGGTGATTCACCAAGTCCCTTGGGCGATCATGCTGTCTCTTCGCCAAAGGGTACAAAGAAAAAACATGTTTTCCTTCACCCTTTGTTGGTACCTTAGGCCCTTATCTCCTTCCTAGACTCTTACCCCTTTCATTTTAGCATTAGTTTAGTCTAAACATTTCCGGAATGATACACTAGCGCTGACGTTTAGCTCTAGGGTTTCCCTCTAGATTCCGGAGTGTCACAGTATCTCCCCCTTGGGAACATTTGTCCCTGAATGACAATTTAGACACCTTACGGTAATAAAGATTCAAGACTAGCAGCCCAACATGCATGCAACATAAAAATAACGCACGATTCAAAGGAGGAAACATCAACTCCAACTCAAGACAAAATCAATGCAACACAAGGTAGTAGGAGCTACATTCGCAATCCATTATGCACAAAACTCATCATCTCACATAAACATAGGAGGAACTACCTTCTCCAACTCAAAGTAAGATCAACACAACGTTATGGAGCTAATATGCCATTTCATCAAAAGCATAACTAAGCATTTTCATCAAATCATCTTATGAAGTCAAATATGCAATCACCATACTAGATTGAAAATCAACATGAGAAACATATAAATCATTAAAACTTAATTTGTACTAGTCATGAATTCTCACAAGAACGTCGAATATCATAAGGAAATCATGGAACACACATATAACAGACATGACTCCTAAAACTAAGAATTCAAAAGAAACTACTTACCTTAAGCTTGAATAGGAGTAGAAGCAAAAATATGAGGATAGCGGGACTTCATATCGGCCTCGGCCTCCCATGTAGCACCCTCCACTAAGTGATTCCTCCACAACACCTTTACGCAAGCTACTTCCTTATTTATCAACCTTTGAACTTGCCAGTCCAAGATCTCTACATGAACCTCTTCAGAAGAAAGATTCTTATCAATTTTCCAACCTTCTAAAGGAATGATGGATACCGGATCTCCAATGCACTTCTTAAGCATGGAAACATGAAACACCAGTTGAACCAGAGCCAACTCATTCGGTAAGTCTAACTTATATGCAACTTTCCCAACACATTTTAATATTTGATATGGGCCCACATACCGTGAGCTAAGTTTCCCCTTTTTACCAAACCTCATCACACCTTTCATAGGTGAGATTTTCAAGTAGACCCAATCACCAATTTCGAATTCTAGATCCCTTCATCTAACATCGGCATAAGACTTTTGCCGATGTTGGGCTGTCTTCAAACTTTCTTTTATGAGGTGAACCTTTACAATGGCCTCATAAACTAATTCGGGACCAATTAGAGCAATTTCACCTACTTCAAACCAATCAATCGGAGATCTACACCTCCTACCATACAATGCTTCAAAAGGAGCCATGGCAATACTTGAGTGATAACTATTATTGTAGGCAAACTCTATCAATGGGAGATGGTCATCCCAGTTACCCTTGAAGTCTATAACACACGCCCCTAAGATGTCTTCTATGGTTTGAATGGTACATTCCGCTTGACCATCCGTTTGAGGGTGGAAAGCGGTGCTAAGCTTCACCTTAGTACCAAGACCTTTTTGGAATGCCTTCCAAAAGTGTGAAGTGAATTGAGTACCCTAATCCGAAATAATAGACAAAGGAATTCCATGCAACTTCACTATGTTTTTGATGTACAATTTGGCATAGTCTTCCACCGAAAATGAAACCTTGACGGGGATAAAGTTGGTGAATTTTGTCATTCTATCAACAATTACCCAAATAGAATCATGTTGCCTTCGAGTATGAGGAAAACCCACAGTAAAATCCATATTCACAACCTCCCACTTCCAAGTGGGAATATCTATATTTTTGGACAAGCCTCTGGGTCTTTCGTGTTCGTCTTTAACTTGTTGACAATTCGGACATCTGGATACAAAACCTGTTATATCCTTCTTCATACCATTCCACCAATAGACTTCTTGTAGATCAGGGTACATCTTCGTGGCTCCCGGATGAATGGAATACCGCAAACCACGAGCTTCTTCTAGAATTTTCTCTCCAAAACAACAATATCCAAAACACATAACCGACCTTGGTACCTAAAGGTTCCTTCTCCCCCCTGGGAAAAAGCGTCAATGGATTTGTTGAGTACTGATTCTTTCAATTCAATTAACAAGGGATCAAGATCTTGCTTGGACTTCACGTCCATTACAAAGGACGATTCAGAACCATTGTGGACCGTGACGTCACCCTTGGTAGAATCCACTAGTTGTACACCTAACCGGGCCAACCTATGTACATCACAGACTAACTCCTGCTTCTCATTTTCTACATGGGCCACACTACCTATGGACTATCGACTTAAGGCATCCGCAACTACATTGTCTTTGCCGGGGTGGTGAAGGACACTCATGTCATAATCCTTTAGAAGTTCTAACCACCTTCTTTGTCGGAGATTCAAGTCGTTTTGGCTAAACACTTATTGAAGACTCTTGTGATTGGTGAACACATCAACAAGCACCCCATATAGATAATGTCTCCATATTTTCAAAGCAAAAACCACCGCCGCTTATTCAAGATCATGGGTCAGATAATTCTTCTCATGAACCTTAAGTTGCCTTGAAGCATAAACAATCACCTTACCATATTTCATGAGCACGCACCCTAACCCCACTCTCGAGGCGTCATAGTATACCACAAATTCATCGGTACCCTCCGGTAAGGTCAACACCGGAGCAGAAGTAAGTTTATTTGTCAACTCTTGGAAGCTTTTCTCACAAGCTCCGAACCCACAAATTTAGCTTTCTTTTGAGTCAAAGCTGTCCATGGAGAACCAATGGAGGAAAAAACCCTCAACAAACCTCCTATAGTAACCGGCCAAACCTAAAAAGCTTCTAATATAGGTAGGAATTAGAGGTCTAGGCCAACCCTTAACCGCATCCGTCTTCTTTGGATCTACCTCAATGCCATTGCTTGACATAATATGACCAAGAAAAAACTCACAGTTACTAAACTTTGCATACAATTGGTGGTTTTTAAGGACTTGCAATACAATCCTAAAATGAATCATGTGCTAATTTTCACTCCTTGAATTGATCAAAATATCATCAGTAAACACTATCACAAACATATCAAGGTAGTGTCTAAACTCTCTTTTCATTAGGTTCATGAATGCCGCCGGGGCATTTTTCAACCCAAATGACATAACCATAAATTCATAGTGACCATACCGGGTCCTAAAGGCCGTCTTTGGAATGTCAACCCCTCTTACCCTTAGTTATGGTAACCCGAACGAAGATCTATTTTGGAGAAATAGTTAGCCCCTTGAAGTTGATTAAACAAGTCATCAATACTAAGGGACCCATCCTTCTTTCGAACAAACAATACCGGAGCACCCCATGGAGAGATACTCGGTTGTATAAAGCCTTTGTCTAATAAATCCTTGACTTGCTCCTTCAAGTCTTTCAACTCGGCCGGAGCCATTCTATAAGGAGGAATGGATATAGGTTGAGTATTCGGTAATAAATCAATGCCATAATCTATTTCCCATTATGGAGGAATGACGTGCAAGTCATCGGGAAAGACTTCCAGAAATTCACTAACCAAGGGGACCGACTCTAAAGAAGGAGTCTTGGACTCAACATCCATAACCCTAAGAATATGGTAAATGCACCATTTGGGGATCATTTTCCTAGATTTGACACAAGAAACGAATTGACCTCTAGGAATAGAGTTCCCCACTTTCCAATCTAAAATAGACTTATTTGGAAATTGAAACCTTACTACCCGAGTCCTACAATCACTGGAGGAATATCAAGCATGCAACCAATCCATACCTAAAATTACATCAAAATCAAGCATATCTAACTCTACCAAGTCCACCTAGGTAACTCTAAGGGACAAAGAAATAGGAAAACTCCTATAGACTCTTTTTGCCACTACCGAGTCACCAACTGGGGTAGAAACCAAAAACGGTTCTTCTAGCACATCGGGGAGTATTTCAAATTTCGTAGCCACAGAAGGTGTAAGAAATGAAAAGGGGGCACCGGGATCTAACAATGCATATACATCAATGGAAAAAACTTGTAACATACCAGTTACCACATCTGGGAACTCTCTTGGTCACCTCGGGCTTGAAGAGCATGGAAGTGGTTTTTATTGGGAGCATCAGAATTTCAACCACTAGGAGGAGTTTGCTTATCTTATTTTCCTTGATTCTTATGCATGGGACAATCTCTCATCATACGACCACTCTTCCCATACCCATAGCACCCATACGAGCCAACCAAGCATTTTCCTTCATGCTTTTTACCACATTTTGCTCAATTAGGCCTAGCAATATAAGAACCACCACTATTACCTCCTTGTGGTTTAGGGTGAGGCACCTTATATTTGTTGATCCTTGGAGCACTAGAATTGCCTTGGTTGGGGAACCTTCTCTAGAACCTTGGTTGCACTTGACCCTCAAACTTACCTTTGGAAAGATTTCCATCATTGGTATTTTCCCTCTTCACTTCCCTATTCACATGCTTGACCTTTTGTTCCTCAATTTGTTCAGCATGGACCATAAGACGTAAAATATTCATACTTGGGATGAGCATTGCCAAATGACATTCAGTGACTACCAAGTCGGATACCCCCATAACAAATTTGTTCATCTTGGCCCTTGAATCCGCTACAAAGGTTTGAGCATACTTAGACAATTGATTGAACTTGAGGGCATACTATTTCACACTCAAAACCCCTTGCCTAAGAATTATGAACTCTTGCATTTTTTGTTCCCTCAACTCTAAGGGAAAGAATCTATCAAGGAAGTCAGACTTGAACAATTCCCAATCTACCGATCCCGCTCCTACGGGTCTCTCACCCTTCCATTGCTCATACCAAACTTGAGCCACATCCTTCTATTCGTAGGCGGCTAGTTCCGCCTTCTCTTTAAGAGACACTCCCATAGCATCAAGAACCTTAGAGATATCATCAATAAACCCTTGTGGGTCCTCCTCCAATTTGGAGACATAGAACATAGGAGGATTCATTCTAGTGAAATCCCTTATCCTTGAAGCGGTTGTACTTATATTAGGGTTCACTGGAGTCCTAGTATCCCTATTGACTTGGACTATCACGGCTTGAGTCAATATTTGGAGAGCTCACCTTATTTCCACATTTTTTATAACCCCATCATCATAAGGAGCTTGAGGAACTCGAGCCTCTTGAGGACCTTGGGGAGGAACTCCCTCATTCACAATCTCCTCTTCCATCCTTCTTGTGGTCGCCTTTATTGTATTCATTATATTACTTTAAAAACATGAAATCCTAACTTGAATGTTAAATTACTATAATATCTCCAACTTAGGTTGTGAATTTTTCAATGAGTTGTGACTTTTTCGATAAGTTGTGACTTTTTTCGAAGGGTTGTGATTTTTTGATGAGTTGTGACTTTTCCAAAGAGTCGTGACTTTTTCAATAAGTTGTGACTTTTCCGAAGGGTTGTGACTTCTTGAAAAGGTCATGAATTTTCAGATAAGACACAAAAAATATTTGCTCATACTACCCTCTGTTGACTCTAAATAGAGGGGCTTCCTCTCATTTTTCAACCATAATTTTTTAATCTTCTACTCTTCTTCTTCGTGCATTTTAATTTTTTTCTGTGTGATTTATTGTCGTTGAGTGAGTTCGAAGTTTAGCGTAATATGAGGTACTACTATACTGATGAAGTAAGTCGTTCTAACCTAAGAGGGTATATTCCATAACCTCTAGTACTTGAGAAAAATATTTTTTTATGATATAATAAATAATTTTTTGCTTAATATATACATTAGTATGTAATTTTCCAATATATGAAGTTAACATGATGTAGTCAAAATTCATTTGTTAACAATTTCTCTTCAGATGTATATGCATGCTTCTGAATATCTTTTCCAAAATTTAGAGAATTGTCACGATTTGTTTTTGATGCTCAAGACAAAGAATGACTTTATTTACAAATGATACTTATGCAATTTAGACTTTCCTGAAGTTTGCTTCAAAATTATAACTACTATATAAACACTGCCCTTTTGTTTTTAATTATTTACTATTTCTTAATATTTCAGTATTTTAGTTCAAGAAAAGTTCATATGACTTGTAATAACGCCAGTTGACGTTTGTATTATTTTAATATTTATTATTTATTTAATAGTTAATTTTATGAGATAAATATTTTCATTAATGCAAATATATATTTATATTTGGGTAGGTATTTGTTATTAAATTAAAGTATTATATATGTCACAAATGCATTATCAAGCTAAGATCTTCTAACTTCAAAATATATTACTTTAAAATGTTCCTTTGTTTTTTTTAAAAAAAAAACTCTCAACCAATGTGAAAATATGTGAATATATAAAGTGTAGTTGCTCTCTTCACATTTTCATATGACATCTAAACAATTTAATGTGGAATACTCATGCAAAGCACATCTGGTTAGATGAGAAGAAAAAAACAAAGCAAATATTGTCTATAAGGTAATATTAGTGAGATAAGACTAATTACATGATTAACCTCATCAAATTGAAATAAATATATACATTATTGCATTTAACTAATAAAATTTTTCTTTGACCAATTTCATTGGTTTGCGTGAATAAAAAATATATGTGACGATCTACGTGAACATTCACAAAAGAATGTGCAATATTATGTTTTGCTAAGATTATTATTCAAATCTTTGCTTAAATAACAATACTATTTACTATAACATATATTTTTTGAATTGGTAATCACGTACAACGCACGTGTCAAAAACTAGTATTCTATAGACACAAGAGAAGAGTTTGGAAAAGGATTTCATAGAGTTAAAACTCTAAGCCACAATATTATAGCCTCTCATTCATAAGTGTGGCACGCTTCACACTCATGAACAAGACTCTACTAGATGTGGTTCATGAGACATCACCATAGAATCATTCTAAACCTTGTCCTCTGATTACAAAGTTTGTCGCGACCCACGGGTATCCCGTAGATGTAACACGGCACACTCGACCCTGGAAGGGTCTCATACAAAACCTTAGCATAATCATAAACATAAGTAATAGAAACCATGCGAAATTAAAACTTTTTACAATCAAAGTCTTCACATAAAACCAATTGGGGACGTTATCTCAATGAACCATCTAATACATTTGAATATCAATAAGGGTCACAACCCTTTACAATAAAAGTCTCAAAACAGGAAGTACAAAAGAAACTAGAAATGATATAATGTCTTGTCTTCGAACCATGAGGACTCACCGAGCGTGGAGAATAGTCAATCCAAGTTCTTCTCAAAAGGAAAAGTATACCTCAACGACCGGAACCTACACTTATAGATAATGTAGAAAATATGGGTTAGCACAAAATGTACCAAGTATAGAAGCCATGCATAAAAATACATAAATGATGCAAAAAGGGAAATTTAGTTGAAACTGTGCATTTTACTAAGTTTAAAGGTCATTATGAACATTGGTGAAGAAACACAAGTCAAATATCCCATAAGTAACCCTAAGCTATACTTGTGCAATGCAGAGGTAATATCCCATAATCCTACCTAATGTTAAGTACCATTTTAGGTTACCAACATCATACATATCATACCTTGACCTAATCCATAGAAAATACTCATAATAAGTAGCATTCATGTTCATAACATGTAGAAAATAAAGTCACTCTTAGCTACAATACGTATCATACATTCATAATTCATAAGTCTTCATAGCGTAAGATATCCTCACTACAACCACTCTTAAAGCCTACTTGTGCAATGAACAAATGGAGTCCCGTACCCCCACTCATACTAAGTAGTACCTCTTAAGAAGTCATAGTTATAGTTCATGTTCATGTTCTTATCATAATTCATATTCTTGTCATATAGGGAAATATATCCTTAACCGACATATACCATGTGAGCTACATGGAATCCGGTGTCTTACCCCCACACCGAAAAGAGGTGTCCTACTTGCCTAAGGTAGAACTCATATATAATATTTTAAGTGGATCAACTAGCTAAATACCTGTGTGGGCACATATTTATGGGATAAAGAGATTGTTACTAGAAACCCAAACTAACTAACGTGAAGGTTTCCATCTCATGAGATAACTTATCTTGGGAACCCAGACTAACTAGCGTGAAGGAACCCATCTCATATTCATATCCACTAGGTGCTAAGCATAATTCCCTTTCATGTTAAGTCTTTACTTAAGTTCATGGTCATGAAAGAATTCCCTAGGCACTCAAAGCAACATAGTATCATAATAGCTCATAGATTAATTACGTGAGAATATCCTTTCAATCTTAGAATCATCCATATGTGAGTAAACCTTTCACATGATATTTCATAGTGTGTTCGTGAGAATAGCCTTTAAATCAACGCAACAACATTACCATAATCATAGACAATTAATGCATAATCATGTGTAAGGGTATGGGAGAACGATCTTGCAACAATACCACAATTACACAATAGTCATAGAATCTTCACTATCTAAGTGAATCATAAACTGATGCATAATTCTCATCAACATATACAAGCCCTCATAAATTTCCCATCAAGGCTATGAATCAAACTCAACCCAAACATCTAGAATTAATACATTAGATAGGCGAATCACATGTGTCACTACCCAAAGCTAGCCCCTAGATGCGACACAGCGTACTTTACCACGAAGGAGTCTCATACAAGCCTCATAACATTTCATTGCATTCAATAAGAGAAATAGTACGGAAATTTAAACTTTATTTAAAACCATACAATCAAAATACTCATCTAAAACTCTTGAAAAACACAGCGGAAGTCTATTGTCTCACTGGCCATAAAAAAACAACATCCGAAACCTAAGTAGAGACACGACCCTTTCCAATCGAAAAGTCTAACAATAGTCTTTTACATGAAAGATATGGAAACACCAAGTACTTGTCCTCGATTTATCAGGACATACCACTTAGTCTTGGAGAACCTCAAATCCAATTTTCAACTAGAGAGAAAGTAACTCACTTGCCGGAACCTACACTTGTAGTAAAACATGAAGAAATATGGGTTAGCAGAATTAAGTACTAAGTATGATAGCCATGGAAAAACATGATTAAAACGGACATTTTGTTTGAAAGTCATGCTTTTATGCCATTTTGATAAAACTTAATGAACATAAGTATAAGAGGTATATTATTCAGACATAACCAACATACAAGTCATTTCATCACAACAGAGACATAATCCACATATAAGCCATTACCTTCACATTAAGCCTTCACCTCAAGTAACCCTCAAGCTATACCTTGTGCAATGTAGGGATAGTGTCCCATACCATCATCCACACTAAAGTACCACCTTAAGGTGACCAAAAGTGAACTTACCATTAAACCTTTTCACCTTCATACAATACTCAAAGATGGCTCGCCAAGGGAACTAGCTGACACGCCTAATGGACCCTTGGCTAGCCTAATTTTCCAGTATGCCTCAGCAATGAGGAAGCCTACTAGGCGATGGGGAGGACCCTTGGGCGATTCACCAACCAAGTAGGCGATCCTCGACCTAGCTCGCCTAATTTTCCAATACACAGGTCATGGAGGACAACCCAATAGGCGACCCCAAGTGGACATGGGTGGCACGCCAACTCCCTTAGGCGATCATGGTGTCCCTTCGCCAAAGTAAAAACATGTTTTCCTTCACCGTTTTTTGGTAGCTTAGGACCTTACCTCCTTCCTAGACTTTTACCCCTTTTATTTTAGCTTTAGTTTAGTCTAAACATTTTCAAAATGATACACTAGCCCTCAAGTTTAGCTCTAGGGTAGCCTACTAGATTCTAGAGTGTGACAAATGCGGTTGGGAATTAAGGTTGGAACTCATATAAGGAAGAAGAGCAAAGACGATACTATCAAGATTGGAGTGAACAAAACAACTATTTGGAGAGAAGAGAGTCACGAAGAATACCACACACAGTCAAGTGACAACCCAAAATCAAAGAGTAGTTTGAGTGATTTGAAAGTGGATGAATTGTTGTCACAAATCTTAGACAAGATTGAAGGATCAGATGATATGCTTCAGGAGATGAAGGTTGATTTCTCATCTTTGAATAATAGAGTGAATTCCCATGCCGATGCAATCAAACAATTTGAGGGTCAAATAAGCCAACTTTCAGTGCAATTGGAACAAAAGATAATTGAAAGGGGTGAAGCTTTATATACAATTACTGTGAGGGATGATAATGGCAAAGATTTGGCGGTGGTGACTCGAAGTGGAAAGATAGCAGTCGGTACTTCAAAGGATAATGATGGGGTGAAAGCTCATGAAGAAGAGAAATATAGTGGTGAGGAAGAGCATCCCATTCAAACACTGGACCGAGATACGCTCAAGGATAACGTGGAAACTCATAGGAAAAGTCCCATCAAAGAGTTATAAAAAGATAAAGAAAAGGGTACCACAACTTTAAAGAATGTGCAACCTCTTCCCAAAATAGTCGTTCCATTTCCTCAGCGTCTCGAGAAGAAAAATGAGGATTAAATGTTCAAGAAGTTCCTCTCCATATTCAAGACGCTCTGTAAAAATCTACCGTTGGTGGAAGCATTGATTGAGATGCCGGGTTATGTCAAATTCATGAATGAGCAAGTCACCAAAAAGAGAAGCATGGACTTTGAGACAATGAAAGTTTCTTATAATTGTAGTGCCATTATGACTAGAGAAGATTATAAAGAAAGAAGATCAGGGGGCATTCACCATCCTATGTTACATCGGTATGCTTCAATTTGATAAGGCTTTATGTGATTTGGGGGTAAGTATAAATCTAATGCCCTATGCAATCTCTAAACAACTTGGGCTGGGCGAAACAAAATCCATAACAATGTAGCTTCTTATGGCCAACCGATCGATCAAACATCCCGTTGGGATACTCTATGATATAGTGGTAAAGGTTGATCGATTAATCTTCCCGACTTATTTGGTTATTCTTGATTGTTTGATTGATGCTGAAATTCCCATTATTTTGGGAACACCATTATTAGAAATATGGAGAGCATTAGTGGATGTTGAAAGTGGAGAATTGAAGTTCCGGGTTAACGAAGATGAGGTTACCTTTAATATGTGCAAATCAATGAAACACCCGAGTGATATTCATGTGATCTCAATGATCGCTATAATTGATTAAGCGGTGGCTAGTGTCAGCCATCTGATGTGTCTGAGTGAACCTCTTGAGGTTGTTCTTTCAAATTATGATGAAGCCGAAGTTTCGGAGTATGACGCAGTGTTGCTGCCCTATCAGGATTAGGTGAATACTCAAGAAATCTATTGAAGCTGGACATTGATCTAAAAGATCGATAAAATCATCTCGCCAAACCATCTACGATGGAACCACCAAAACTGGAGTTGAAAGTGCTCCCCGCTCATTTGTGATATGCATTCTTGGGGGCAAACAACACCTTACATGTTATCATTGCAACTGACTTGCTTGAATGGAAAATAAATTTGCTTCTTTAGGTGTTGAGGAGGTACATCAAGGCTATAGGGTGGACGATCCCTGACATCCTGGGTATTCCACCCAGCATTTGTACTTGAAAGATTCAAACTTGATAGTGAGTGCAAACCGAATGTCAAACATCAAAGGAGATGGAACTCACCGATGTAAGAGGTGGTGAAAAATGAAATAATCAAGTGGTTGGATGCGGGTGTGGTCTACCCTATTGTGGATACCAAATAGGTGAGTCTGGTGCAATGTTTACCCAAAAAATGAGGCATCACGGTAGTCCCGAATGAGAAAGGGGAACTAGTTTCTATGAGACCATTAACTGGATGGAGGGTGTGGATGGATTATTGAAAGTTAAATTCATGGATAGAAAAATATCACTTATTTATGCCCTTCATGGATCAGATGCCCGATCGACTTTTAGAATGCGGATTATATTTCTTCTTGGATGGTTATTCCGAGTATAATCAAATCTCTATTGCAGCGGAAGATACAGAGAAGATCACGTTCAATTGCCCCTACGGTACTCTCACATTCAAAAGGATGCCCTTCGAGTTTTGTAATGCCCCAGCAACGTTTCAACGTTGCAAGTTGTCTATTTTTGTTGATATGGTAGAAGATTTAGTAGAAGTTTTCATGGATGACTTCTCAGTTCTGGGTGAATCTTTTGTAACATATTTGGCACACCTTGGGCAGGCTCTTCCAAGATTTGTGGAAACTAATCTAGTCCTAAATTAGGAAAAATGCCACTTCATTGTTAGGGAAGGTATAGTTTGAGGCCACAATGTATCGCAAAAAGGGCTGGAGGTTAACAAAGGAAAGATTGAGGTAATTGAGAAGCTACCACCAGCAATCTAGGTAAAAGGTATTCGTAGTTTCTTGGGGAATGCTAGATTATACCGGAGATTTATCAAAGACTTCTCAAAAATTCACTCCCTTTGTGCAAGCTGTTGGAGAAGAAGGCAAAATTTGACTTTGATAACGGATGTATGGCAGCCTTTAACTGTTTAAAAGAGAAGTTAATCCCCACTCCGGTGATTATTAGCCCCGATTGGTCTTCCCATTTGAAGTGATGTGTGATGCAAGTGGGACTGCATTGGGTGTTGTTCTGGGACAAAAGCACAATAAACTATTCCATCCAATCTATTACGCAAGCAAAACACTGAATGGTGCTCAACATAACTACACCATTACGGAGCAAGAGTTACTTGCAGTGGTATACGCATTTGAGAAATTCAGGGCATAGTTTCTAGTCACCAAGGTGGTAGTCCACACTGATCATGCAGCCCTGCAATACTTAATGGCAAAGAAAGATGCTAAACCACGATTGATAAGGTGGGTATTGTTGTTGCAAGAATTCGACTTTGAAGTCAAGGATAGAAGGGATTGCGAAAATCAGGTGGCCGATCACCTATCTAGTTTGGAAGGCAATGAGAAAGATGAGCTTGAAGTTAGACATAAATAACGCATTCCCAGATGAGCAAGTATTCATGGCCACTCTTATGCAGACTCCTTGGTATGCTGATTTAGCCAACTATGTGGTATGTGGGCAAATGCCGGAAAACCTGAATTTCTATCAACAAAAACTATTTTTGTTCGATGTCAAAAGATATTTATGGGATTAACCATATCTATTTAGAGAATGTGCAGACCATATTATCCGGCGCTATGTGCTGGAAGATGAAGTCAATAAAGTTCTAAATGATTGTCATGCTTCACCTGTTGGTGGTCATCATAGCGGGGTGCAAACAACCCTAATATTCTTCAAAGTGGTTACTCCTGGCCATCCCTCTACAAACATACCCATGAATTAGTCAAGAAATGCATACAATGCCAAAAACATGGCGGAGTGTCAAGAAGGCATGAGTTTCCTCTTCAGCCAATTCTGGAAGTTGAGTTATTCTATATCTGGGGGATATATTTTATGGGGCCATTCATGAGATCATTCGATAACAAGTATATTTCGGTGGCTGTGGATTATGTTTCTAAATGGGTGGAAGTTGTAGCACTACCCAACAATAAAGGTAAGAGTGTTGTCCAATTTCTAAAGAGCTACATCTTTGCAATATTTGGTACTCCTCGGACTATCATTAGTGATGGAGGTTCACATTTTTGCAACCGGTTGTTTGCATCCACATTGAGTAAATATGGAGTGAAACAATAAGTGGAAACACCCTATCATCCCCAAACAAGTGGCCAAGTTGAGGTTTCAAATCGGGAGTTAAGGGTTTCTTGTCTAAGACAATGAATGCAAATAGAAATGATTGGTCTCAAAAGCTAGATGATGCTCTTTGGGTGTTTCACACCACGTACAAGACACCAATTGGCATGTTCCCATATCAGCTGGTTTTTTTGAAGTCTTGTCACCCATCGACTAAACTTGAATACAAAGCACTATGGGCATTAAAGGCATTAAATTTGGATTGGGAAAATGTTTCAAAAGGGAGAGTGGATCAGCTAAACAAAATGGAAGAATTCAAGTTTAGAGCGTATGAAAGTTCATCTCTCTACATAGAAAAATTGAAGAAATGGCATAACTCTAAAATCGTTAGAAGAGAATTTTGAGTTGGAGACTTTGTATTGATGTACAATTCTCGACTGAGACTCTTTCCGGGAAAGCTCAAATTGAAGTGGTCCGGTACTTTTAAGGTGACACGATTATTCAAAAATTGAGCCATTGAGGTCGAAGGTTAAGAAGGTCCAACCTTCAAGGTAAATGAGCAGCGCTTGAAGTTGTATTTTAGGGAATGTCATGAGATTGCATTGATCAAAGTGGTGTATTTGGAAGATGCTTGAACTCATTTCAACGTCGTGCCACGACATTAAATAAGGCGCTTCTTGGGAGGAAACCCAAGCGTTAGTGGTTTTAAATAATGTGTGTGCTGAATGTGCAGGTAGGGGTAATTCGGCAACGCCATGACCCTTCGGCAAATCGCCGAGTGGATCTTGTGGCCACATTCTTTATCATTTTGTGACATAAAAGGTGAGCTGATACACTGGAAGATTCGATGAGGTAAGCATACAATTCGACGCTCCGCTGATCACATTGAGCGAGCCCGACTTTTTAACTATCATGTATGGTCGGAGTTTTGGAAATTTCAGCGAGGTTCAAGAACACTAGGCGATGCGCCGATGTTACTAAGCTCATTTGTTCTCGATCAACCTTCAGTCCAAATTGGAGTTGTAGCAGTCTGGATATTTCAGTGAGTGCATGCAGTTCGGCGGTCTCTATAACTCTCCGCCGAATAGCCACCTAATGAAGATTCCTTTATCCTACTCTGTTTGTTTAGAGCCAGTACTTTTTGGTCCTATTTTATTTTGATTTTCTTTTGTTTATTGTGAGTCGTGTTAGTTCTTTGATCGCATTGAGGGCAATGTTGGTTGCTTTTGGTGGGGTGTTGGCTTGTTATTCTCGTGTTCTTTTTTTTGCCACCTCTTTTATATGTGATTGTGGTTGTTCTTGTGCAAATTTGAGTGTCGATTGTAGTCAATATCGATAACTTGAATAGTTCTACTAATTGAACAAACTGAATGTACGAATACGATGAGGCAAACAGAGTTACGTACGCGATATGTGAACTTTTAGCATATCATTGTGACTAGCCGGTTGTCGAATGAGTCTCTTGTGATGAACATTGCACGCTCGCTAGAAAGTGTGGAGTCTTGTTTGATATTGGTACCAATGCCTTGTGTGATGAGATTACTTTGAACACTGTGTGTGATGACACCTAGAATTTTCCCCGTTGGTCCGGTTGATTGAGTGATGCAAGTACTTGAAATGATCTTAGGCAAGAACTTTGAAGAGTGAACCAACCTGACAATTTACCTCTTTTGCGGCCAACCTTGTGAGTTGTGTGAATCTTACTTAGCACCTTTTGAGCCTTACCTTTTTCCTTGGAAGAAACTTGAGAAATTGCTACCTCTCTTTATCTATTCACCCATAAATTTCATGACTTATGGTTTGTTTGAATAACCAACTTAGGCCAAAAGCCTAAGTTAGGGGTGTGGTGAAAAGAGAAGGAGAAAGTCCAGAAGTGTGAGAAATCCCCCATTGTGTGATTGATTTGAAAAATATGGAACCTCTCCATGTAAAAAATAGAGAAAAAAAAGAAGGAATTGAAAAAGAAGAAGACCGAAAAAGTTGTGAAATAAAGTAGTGAAAATTGCAAAAAAAAATGGGGTATCCGGTGATTCATATGAAGTTGAATAATGAGATGGATTATGAGCGTGCTTGAAATGATTAAGAAAAGGAGCAAAGTGATGTTCAGACCTACTTCATGAAGGTAGAAGACACTAAGCCTACACAAACATACCTTTACACTTAGCCCCGTTACAAGCCTTGGAAAGAGTTTTGTGATCTTGAGTGAGCTGAAACAAATGTTGATTGGAAAATAAGGGCAAACCTAGAAACGAATGTTGATTGAAAAACTAGACCTTGTCTCATTAACCATCTAATACAATCGAATACAATCTTAGGGTCATAGACCTTTACAACATAGTTTTGAAAATAGAAAGTAAGATAGCAACTAGAAAAGGAATAATGTCTTGTCCTTGAACCATGAGGAGTCACCAAGCTTAGGGAATAGTCAACCCAAGCTTCACTTGAAAGGAGAAGGATACCTCAACGACCGGAACCTAAACTTACAAGAAAATGTAGAAATATGGATTAGCACATAAGTACTAAGTATGGAAGCCATACATAAAACCTTTAAATCATGTAAAAAGGGATATTTGCTTGAAAACATGCATTTACCAAGTTTAAAAGTCATCATGCACATTGTGAAGAAACATAAGTCAAATCATATCACAAGCAACCCAAATCTATACTAGTGTAATGCAAAAGCAAGATCCCATAATCCTACCAAATGCTAAGTACCACTTTTTGATCAAAACATCATGCATAGCATACCTTAACCTCATCCATAGCCAATACTCATATACAAGGAAATAATTCATATTCATAACTTGTAGAAAGTAAAGTGAATCACAACAATCATACATACCTAATTTGTAAGCCTTCATATCAGAAGTGAACTTCACTACAACCACTCTTAAGAGACCTACTTGTGCAATGCACAGATGGAGTCCCATATCCCCACTCATACTAAGTAGTACCTCTTAAGAAGTCATAGTTATAGTTCATGTTCATATTCTTATCATAATTCAGATTCTTATCATATAGGAAAATGTAGCCATAACTGACATAGACTATGTGAGCTGCATTGAATCTGGTGTCTTACTCCCTCACCGAAAAGAGATGTTTAACGTGCCTAAGGTAGAACTTACATAATAGCTTTTAGGTGGATCCACTAGCTAAAGACCTATGTGTGCACACAGTTATGGGATAAATAGACTGCTACTAGAAACCCAGAGTTTCCAACGTAAAAGGTTTCCATCTCATGAGATAACCTACATTGGGAAGCCAAAATTTCTAACGTAAAAGCTTCCATCTCATTTTTATATACACTCGGTGCTAAGCATAATTCCCTTTAAAAATCATATTAAATCTTTTACTTAGGTTCATATTCATAAAGGACTGCACTAGGCACCCATGTCATAATGGTATCATAATTGCTCATAGATTCACTAGGTGAGAATGTCCTTTCAACCTTAGAATCATCAATATGTGAGTAAACCTTTCACATCATATTGATAGTGTGTTCATGAGAATAACCTTTCATTCAACACAACAAAACCATCATAGTCATAATGTCACGACCCAAGAGCACCCCCAAGTCGTAACACGGTGTACTTGAGCCCGAAGGGATCTTATACAAGCCCTTAGGATAATCATCATTGCATAAAGACATTAAATAATGCGGAATTTAAAAACTTTTCACAGTCCATGTCAAACTCTTTCACAATAGAAAATAGAGTGTCTAGACGTCGTCTCATTAACCATCTAAGTACAACATAGAAGTCTCCAGTAGGAACCTTAGCCCTTTACAATAAAAGAGTCTCATAATAGGAAGTACATAGAAGTCTATTAGTCTATTACAATAGAAAGACACATAAGTGGCATCATGTTGTCCTCGGAACTTGAGGACATACCAAAGTTGTGGAGAATGCAATCCAAGCCTTCTCTTCTTCACAATAAGAACCTACTAGCCGGAACCTACACTTAGTAGAAAAATGGAAGAAATGTGGGTTAGCACAATCAATTGTACTAAGTATGAAAGCCATGCAATTAAAACCATTTAAAACATGCATAAAAGGGACTTTTGTAGAAAACATGCTATTTCAAGTTAAAAGCCACAATGTACATTCAAGTACTACATAATCAATCCATACCATAAGATAAAGAGACATTCATCACCATAACTAACATCATACTTAACCAAAGTTCATATCTTACATGTTTGAGTTCAATTAACATCATACCATAAAAACACCACCCATGACCCCCTTTCAAGTTCACCTGTGCAATGTACATATGAAGTCCATACCCTCATATACACTAAGTAAAGCCATCAAGAAGACCCAAGTGTAGTCACATACATAATCAACATCATAATAGGTGATACCAACCTGACCATCATTCATAAGTAGCCATACATAAAGGACTCACACAAGAATTCCTCAAAGAACCCACTTGTGCAATGTCTAGGTAAAGTCCCATACCCTTACCTATACCAAGTAGTACCCCTCAAGAAGCCCTAGCTATAGTTCATATTCATATTCATAATTCATATTGAATTCTTAGTTCATATTCCTTAAACATAGGGAGATTAGCAATAACCGACATAGACCATGTGAGCTACATGGAATCTGGTGTTCTACTCCCACACCAAAAAGAGAGTGTCCTACTTGCCTAAGGTAGAACATGTATAATAGCTTCTAGGTGGATCCACTAGCTAAAACCTATGTGGGCACATAGTTAAGGGATATGGAGATTGCTACTAGAAACCTTATACTACTAATGTGTGGGTTCGCATCTCATGAGACACTGTAATGTGAACCCAACTACTAAAGTGAAGGAACCCATCTCATATTAATATCTGCTCGGTTCAAAGCATAATTCCATTTAAGTAACATTAAACCTTTACTTAAGTTTATTATACATAGGAGAGTGCACTTGGGTATTCATCCGAAATTACATCATATTAGCTCAAGGACTCATTAGGTGAGAAAATCCTATCATCCTCAGAATCAAGAACATGTGAGAATGTTCCCTCATATCATTGTCATATAGTGTTTATGAGAATTACCTTTCATTCAACATACCAACACTATCATAATTTTAGCATAACATATATGTTCATATCATATCATAACATACTTGACCATATTTAGGTTTGTAGGGAAGAAAAATTCATGATTAAACTCCACAATACGTAAATCAAGTAAGCACCTCCACCATAAGTGGATCAACACTTCAATATAAGAACCCTCACCAATCGAAAGCCAACATTATAGCCTTCAAGGATTTCTTCAAGATTCAACCCTAATTACTTGACATTCATACATCATATAGGATATCATCATACTACAATACTTAATTACATGTAAACATACTAGATTCTAATCCTTCATTCATCAATTAGAGCATACTAGGGTTTAGATTTGAGAAAGAAAGGAAACCATTGGTCTTGTGAGGAATTGCTCAAAAACCATAAACGTTACATGAATTCATCCACAAACCTTCATATATAATCATTAACAACCATTATATATCAATGGAAACTATTTTAGAAAGAGACCCTCGAATTTGATTGAAAACCTAGAAGTTGGGGAACTTTGAAATCCAATTTTGAGAGGGCCTCTTCGGGAAAAGATCCCAAGAGTGAAGAGCATCCATACCTTAGTTAATTCCTTGAGAATCGATGGAGGAATTCGAGATCTTGGTTCCCTAGATGAACCTTGGTTTCTTTCTTCAATGGTGTTCTTAGAGAGAGGTTTTGGGAGAGGGAAGTTGTGTTTTGATATTTGAGTTGTGAGTTTAGTTGAATGACTTAATGTCTTAGGGTTAGGGTCTTATAGTTTGTTTTAGAAAGGTAATTAAATATATAAAAAACCCTCTTAACCCTTCATTAAACAACTAACTAAAACTAAGACCCCTAAACTAAAATTAAAAGTTGAAACCTGGCAGCATCTACGGCCCTCCACCTACGGACCGTAGGTGGAGTTATGGACCATGTTGTCCACTTCATCGTTTGGGACTGAGGCTCCCTTTTGGGGAGCTAAGCTTCCCCAAGATAAGTCCCCACCTATGACCTAGACCTACGGTACGTAGACCAATCTACTGGCCGTAGTTTGGGTCTCGTAGGTGCTGCTGTCTTTAACAGCTTTTTGGCCAAAGGTTGGGTCCTCCTCAAGGACCCTTAGGGTTGTCCTTGGGAGGTCGTACCCGGGCGTTTGGACCCTAAACATAAAGTTCTACTTATATAAACCATTTTTACAAAATTTAGTCCTCATACGTCCCTCCGAAACCTTACTACAAGACCTAAGACCACACTAGTTCAAGTTAGTAATTTCCGGACGTCATGGTCGTTTCTTGACGTTCATGCACTAACACTTTCTTACTAAGTTAGTTACATTAGATTAGGACTTAAAACATCATTTTTATCCTACTAGACATCATATAAGGCTCTAGCTTAGGACATTAGACTTCTGGGGTGTTATATTTTCTCCCCGTTGGAAAATTCGTCCCCGAATATCGATCAAGACACCAAACTAAGTTAGAAACTCTGAACCAACAGACCAATAAGCATAAATACCAAAAATGTGCAAAACTTGTAATATGCACAATTCACCATAAGCACCTATTCAAAGGTTAAAACTTCCATTCCAAATCAAGTCATATCAAAGCAATATAAGGAAGTAAGAACTACATCTACCAACTTAATATGAATGAAATTCATCATATATTATGTTCATAGGAGGAACTACCTTCTCCAATAAATGACAAGTTCAAGATCACTATATGGATTCAACAAGTCACTTCAAAGAACAATTTAGCACATTTATCAATTAACCTCATAAGTCAAATATGAAATTACCATATCAATCAAGCAATTCAACAAGAGGGACATATAATTCATGAGAAACTCAAATTATGCAATACATGCTTTTCCACATGGACTCACACCACATAAAGAAATTCATGGCAAAAACTCATACAATACACATAACTCCTAATTCACTACAAACTCAAGAGAAACTACGTACCTCAAGTTTAAATAGGAGTAGGAGGAAATAAATGAGAATAGCGGGACATCATATCGACCTCAGCCTCCTATGTAGCACTATCAACTAGATGGTTCATCCATACGACCTTAATGGAAGCTACCTCTTTATTCCTCAACCTCTTCATTTGTCGGTCTAAAATCTCAACTGGAACCTCTTCATTTGTCGGTCTAAAATCTCAACTGGAACCTCTTCATAAGAAAGGTTCTCATTAACTCCTAAACCTTCTAGAGGAAGGATAGATACCGGATCACCTATGCACTTTTTGAGCATTGAGACATGGAACACCGGGTGAACCGGAGCCAACTCATTAGACAAGTTCAATTCGTAAGCAACATTTCCAACACGTTTAAAAATATCATACGGGCCCATATACCGGGGACTAAGTTTCCCCTTTCTGACAAACCTCATTAACCCTTTTATGGGTGAAATCTTCAAGTAGACCCAATCACCTACCTCAAATTCAAGGTCCTTCTTTCTATTGTCGGCATAGGACTTTTGCCGACTTTGGGCCGTCTTTAACCTATCTCTAATAAGTCGTGCTTTTTCAATGGCCTCATAAACTACTTCGGGACCAATAAGACCAAATTCACCTACTTCAAACCACCCAACCGGAGACCTACACCTTCTCCCATAAAGTGCTTCAAACGCAGCCATAGCAATACTTGAATGGTAGCTATTATTATAGGCGAACTCTATGAACGGTAGATGGTCATCCCAATTACCCTTGAAGTCAATGATACATGCCCTCAACATGTCCTCTATGGTTTGAATGGTGCGTTCCGCTTGACCATCCATTTGGGGATGAAATCCGGTACTAAGCTTTACTTTGGTACCAAGCCCATTTTGGAATGCCTTCCAAAAGTGAGAAGTAAATTCAGTACCCCTATCCAAAATAATAGACAAAGGAACCCCATGCATCCTCACTATCTCATTGAGGTACAACTTAGCATAATATTCCGCTGAATAAGAATCCTTGATGGCAATGAAATGGGCTGATTTAGTCATACTATCAACAATGACCCAAATGGAATCATGTTGCCTTCGAGTAGAAGGCAAACCCACAACAAAGTCCATATTAACATCCTCCCACTTACAAGTGGGAATAACTATATCTTGAGATAAACCTCCCGTATTTTGGCGTTCGGCCTTGACTTGTTGACAATTCAGATATTTTGCCACAAAATCCGCTATATCCTTCTTCAAACCATTCCACCAATAGATCTCCCGCAAGTTACGGTACATATTTATGGCTCCCAGATGAATAGAATATCGTGAACCATGAGCCTCTTCTAAAATTTTCCTTCTCAAGTCATCCACATCCGAAACACACAACCTACCTTGATATCTGAGTACCCCATCCCCTCCTTGGCAGAAAGCCTCGACGGATTCCTTAAGTACAGATTCTTTCAACTCTATCAAGATAGGGTCAAGGTGTTGCTTAGACTTCACATCAACTACTAAGGAGGATTCAGAGCTATGATGGACCATGAAACCACCCTTTGGAGAATCCACTAGTTGAACTCCCAACCGGGACAACCTATGCACATCACGGACTAACTCCTTCTTTTCATCTTCTACATGGGCCACACTACCCATGGACATACGACTCAAGGCATACGAAACTAAATTGTCTTTGTCGGGATGGTAAAGGATACTCATATCATAGTCTTTCAAAAGTTCTAACCACCTTCTTTGCCGGAGATTCAAGTCTGTTTGAGTAAACACATGTTGGAGACTTTTGTGATAAGTAAACACATGTACATGCACACCATAAAGGTAATGTCTCCATATTTTCAAAGCAAATACTACGGCGGCTAGTTTAAGATCATGAGTTGGATAGTTCTTTTCATGCACTTTGAGTTTCCTTGAGGCATAAGTGTCACAACCCGGGCTAGCCCCTAGACGTAACACGGCGTACTTGACCCCAAAGGGGTCTCATACAAGCCCTTAGCATACATCATTGCATAAAGTGCAGAAAATCAAAACTTTTTCTTCAACAATCGAAGTCACTTTTATAAAATAGAAAGGAGTCTAAACATTGTCTCATTGGCCATCTATACAATCTAATACTTAGACATATAGGGATACAACCCTTAAATAGTTCTAAAATGAAACTAATAAAAGAAACTACTAAGATATCTACTAAGTAAGATGTTGGTCCCCGAACTTGAGGACTCATCAACTAGCTTGTAGGATAACGTATTCCAAGCCCTTTGATCCAAAGGTACCATCTCGATAAGCCAACCCACTACATTTGTAGAAAACATAGAAATATGGGTTAACACAAAAATGTACCAAGTATGGTAGCTATGCATAAAATATTTAAAACATGCTTAAAGGGGACATTTTAGTTGAAACCATGCTATGCACTTTTGAACATCATTCTTAAAAGAGTTGGAGAACATAAGGCATAAACAACTCACATCATCAAAGCACAAGTATAACAACTTTACCATAGGCATAGTCTCCAAACATAGTCATAATGCACATACCATCTATTACAAGACATAATACACATGCATAGTCACATATCAAGATCATAACACCATAATAGAACAACCACATAAGTAACCCTAAGCTCTACTTGTGCAATGCATAGATAGGGTCTGTAGTCCTACCTAGACTAAGTATCACTTCTAGGCCACCATGATCATACTTAACATAAGTTCATACTAACATATAAGGAGCCCAAACTCATACTAGTGCAATACAAAGGTAAGATCCCATACCCCTACCAAATGTTAAGTATCACATTAAGATCACCAACAACATACATATCTTACTTTTGATTCATTCATATCCAACATAAAAAAGTAAGGAGACATTCATAATCACAACTTGTAATAAGTAAGGTCAACCTTAACATTCATTCATATCACACATACATAATTCATCAGTCTTCATTAGATAAGAGGACCTAACCATAACCCCTCTTAAGGTCCACTTCTGTAATGTATGGGTGAAGTCAAATACCCTCACTCATACTAAGTAGTACCTCTTAAGAAGTCATAATTAAAGTCCATGTTCTTATCATAGCTCATATTCGTATCTTTTAGGGATAATAGCCCTAACCGACATAGACCATGTGAGCTACATGGAATCCGGTGTTCTACTCCCACACTTAAAAAGAGAGTGTCCTACTTGCCTAAGGTAGAACGTACATAATATCTTCTATGTTGATCCACTAGCTAATACCTACGGGGGCACATAGTTATGGGTTATGGAGATTTCTACTAGAAACCTTATACTACTAATGTGCGGGTTTCCATCTCATGAGACACCATAATGTGAACCTCCCGCCTAGTGTGAAGGAACCCATCTCATATTCATATCCTCTTGGTGCTAAGCATAATTCCCTTTAAAAGTCATATTAAGTTTTTTCTTAAGTTTAGGTTATACAATAATACCCTAGGCACTCAAACCAACATACATCATAATAGCTCAAGATTCATTAGGGTGAGAATGTCCTTTCAACCTTAGAATCATTATAATGTGAATAAACCTTTCACATTATATTTGTAGTGTGTTACAGAGAGTAACCTTTCATACAACACAACATTACTACCTTAAACTTAACTTATCATGTGTAGTCATACCATATCGTACATAATCATATCATATCGTACATAGTCATATATTCATGGTCATGTACATTTCATGCATAATAGTATGTAAAGGTGCATATGAGAATTAGCCTTTCAATTGACACCATAGACACATCATATTCGTGTTTATGCATGGAGTGTGTGTGTGCATGATTGTCCTCACAATGGCACAACAACAACAACATTAACATCATAGATACCTTCCTTCTCAAGGGGTTCACCACATGTGTACATAATATCCCAACTCATGCACAATTCACATATATTGAATTTAAGGATCTTAGACCATGTAAATCAACATATCTAATATTCATTACCATACACATGGATGCATTCATCATAGCAACACCATCGTGATCATAACATAACATTCGTATTCATAACATAGCATACCTAGTCATATCTAGGGTTGTAGGGAAGAGGGACATTATCTCAACAGTACTATACATATTGACAAGTAAGCATCTCCCCCATAAGTGGATCAATCCATTCATACAAGAGATACATGATAAGTAAACTCCTCCACTACAAGTGTGTCAACAACTCATATAATATAAGTTCATCATAACATACCTTCATAGAATGTCCTTCAAAGCCAAGAGTCAAGATCAAGTCTAACCTCTTAGATTTGGCACTTTAGGTAGAAGAACATCATAAACCAACAATATAACCAATATGATCATAATCAAGTTAGTCTAGGTCTAAAAGATTCGTCATGATGAATTCATGTCTAGGTGATCTAATCTAAGGCAACTAAACAAGAAGATCATCAATCCTAGAAGATCACCTATAACCCCTCAATTTACCTCTTTATGAGGTAAACCTATATCATGTCGATTTCATCCTAGATTCATAGGTTAATCAATAACACATGTAGAATTATACTTAGATCATGAAATATCATCATAATCAACTTCTATTCATTCAATTGAATCAACTTCTAATCACATTCATATTGTAGAGAAAAGCCATAGCTAGGGTTGGGGGAAAACTCATGGATTCTTGAGATTTGAAGTTAAAATCATCTTAAATCAGTAATATAATCCATAATAAACGTAAATCAATATTTTAGAACAACTTTGAAAGGAATCCATGGGGTTGAGTTGAAACCCTAGCCTTTTGAAGATTTCTAGAATTTGAATTGAAAGCTTTTGAGAGGGCTCCATGGGTTATAGCTACCAATGGATGAAAACCACCATACCTTAGTTGTAGAAACCCACGAAAATCCTAAGTGAAGGCCTCCATCTTCAAGCCACTAGGTTGGTTTCTTCATTGGTCTTCAATGGTGTTCTTGGAGAAAATAATTTTGGAGGGAATGGGAATTTGAGTTTTGATTTGGGGTCTTGACTTGTGGTGAAATAATGGATTAGTTTAGGGTCTTATTAACTATTTATAGGAGGTTATTTGACCACTTCACCAACCCCCTAAGCCCATAATTAATTAGCTAACTTAATTCCCAAACCCCCAACTTAAAACTAAACTTACGAAAACTAGCAGTACCTACGGATCCCCATCCACGGACCGTAGATTGATCTACCGACCGTGGTTTGATCTTGTGGTTGGGGACTAACAGTGCTTCACTATTTTAGGCATAACTTTTTACTCTGAGATAGGAATTGGGCAAACTCGGTGGCGTTGGAAAGAGAACTCAGAGGTCTTTAATTGGATAGGTAATGGACCATCTAATTCGTTTTGATATATGAGATATGAACAGTTGAAGTTGACTCTCACTTACCTTGGCCGACTTCTTGACAGCATTTCAGCCCTTGACTCACGCCCACCACTCACGGACCATGAGTCCACTCACGGACCGTCCTGGTGGTCCGTGGTTTGGGGCTGTAGTTTGCAATTGAAGGCCAAGCCATCCTAGGCTAAGTTCTAACCCACGCCCATGACCTACGGGGCATGGACTGGTCTACGGGGCGTGATATGCCTCCGTGAACCAAGCTGTTTTTGACAGCTTTTGGGCAGTGTTGGGGTCCTTCTCAAGGACCCCTTAGGTAGTCCTTGGGGAGTCGTACCCGGATACTTAACCCCTAAACATGTACATATAAGTATGAGAGACTATTCTACAAGTTTTCACCCTCAAAAAACACTCCAAACTTCAACGACAAGACCCTTACCACTCACTAGTTCAAATGACTAGTTTCCGGACGTTATAGTCGTTTCTTAACGTTTGACCTCCAATCTCCTCAAACTAACTTCAAATGCCATTTTTCATCATTTAAACACGTTTCCAACTATAAACTAACATGTGAGGCTCTAGTTCAACCTGCTAGATTTAGTCAAGCCTTAGCTAGGTCTTACTAGGTTTTACGGGGTGTTACAATAAGCTATCACCTTACCATGTTGCATGAGGACACAACCCAAACCTACTCTTGGAGTATATCAAAATGTCGTCAATAAAGATAATCACGAACGAATCAAGATAATTTCTAAACACCCAATTCATAAGGTCCATGAAAGCCGCCGAGGAATTTATTAGACCAAAACACATAACTAGGAACTCATAGTGACCATATATTGTTCGGAAGGCCGTCTTAGGAATGTCAACCCCCCTCATCCTAAGTTGGTGAAAGACTGACCTGAAGTCAATCTTTGAAAAGTAACTCGCCCCTTGGAGTTGGTCAAACAAATCATCAATCCTAGGGAAAGGGTACTTATTCTTTATGGTGACCTTGTTCAATTGGCGGTAATCAATATACATCCTAAGGGACCCATCCTTCTTTTTCACAAATAATACCGGAGCACCCAATGGAGATATGCTTGGTTGAATAAAACCCTTATCTAGAAAATCTTTGAGTTGTGCCTTTAATTACTTCAATTCAGCCGAGGCCATTCGGTAAGGAGGGATTGATATGGGTTGAGTGTCCGGCAATAGATCAATGCCGAAATCTATTTTCCGTTTGGGAGGAATCCCCGGAAAGTCATCGAGAAAGACTTCTGGAAAATCCTTCACTACGGGGACCAACTCTAAATGAGGAGTCTCGGACTCAAGGTCTTTGACTTTTACAAGATATCCCTTTGAAATCATTTTACAAGCTTTAAGACATGAAATAATTCAACCTCTAGGGATTGAGTTTCCCCCCTTCCATTCTAACACGGGTTCATTAGGAAATTGAAACTTTACTATTCGGGTCCTACAATCAATGGAAGCCAAACAAGCATGCAACCAATCCATCCCCAATATGACATTGAAGTCCAACATATCAAGTTCTACCAAATCAACCAATGTGACTGTATTTGACAATGAAATGGGACAACCTCTATAAACTCTTCTAGCTACAATGGAATCACCTACTGGGCTAGAAACCAAAATGTGTTCCTCTCAGACATCGGGGAGCACATCAAATTTCATAGCCACTAAAGGGGTTACAAAAGACAAAGTGGCACCGGGGTCTAACAATGCATAAATATCAATTGAAAATACTTGTAACATATTGGTAACAACATTCGGAGACCCCTCTTGATCACTTCGGGATAGGAGAGCATAGAAGCGGTTCTTCTTAGGAGCATCGGAGTTAGGACCACTTACTTGTGCTTGTTTGTTCTCCCTCCCTTGAGCTCTCGACATGGGACAATATTTCTTCATATGACCACTCTTTCCACAACCATAGAAATTATCCGTGCCGATTAGGAACTTGCCTTCATGCTTCTTGCCACACTTTTCACAACTAGTTCTTTCAACATAAGAACCACCACCTTTTCCTCTTTATGTCTTAGGGTTAGAAACCTTACCTTTGTTGACCCTATGAGTATTGGAAGGACCTTGGTTGGAAAACCTCTTATTAAACTTTGGCTTATCTTGAATCCCAAATTTACCCTTGGAAGATTTTCCATCATCGGTCCTTGACCTCTTCAATTATCTACCCACTTGCTTGAGCTTTTGTTCCTCAATTTGTTCGGCATGAACCATAAGACGAGGTATGTACATGCTTGGAATAAGCATAGCCGACATACATTCATTCACCACAAGATCGGATATCCCCATAACAAATTTGTTCATTTTAGCCCTAGAGTCCGCCACCAATGTAGGAGCATACTTGGACAATTGAGTGAACTTGAGGCTATATTCCTTCACGCTCATTCCCCCTTGACGGATATTGATGAATTCTTGCATTTTCCTTTCCCTCAATTCCAATGGGAAGAACCTATCAAGGAAGGCCGTCTTGAATGATGCCCAATCTACCAGACCCGCTATAATAGGCCTCTCCTCTTTCCATTGATCATACCATACTTGAGCTACATCTTTCAGTTGATAGGCGGCTAGCTCTGCCTTTTATTGAGGAGACACACCCATAGAATCTAGCACCTTGAACACTTCATCAATGAACCCTTGTGGGTCCTCCTCCAGCTTGTAGCCAAAGAAGGTAAGGGGATTCATCCTAGTGAAATCCCTTATCCTTGAAGCGGTTGTGCTAGTATTGGGGTTCACTTGCACCCTAGCCTCTCCAGCAACTTGCGCCGCTAAGACATGAGTCAAACCTTGAATATCCGACCTTATCTCCACATTAAACATAGCTCCCTCTTCAATAGTAACTTGAGGCCCTTGTTGACCTTGAGGATCTTGGTTGCCTTAGGGATGAACTCCCTCATTTGCAATCTCCTCATCAACCCTTCTTGTGGATACTCTTCTAGTAGTCATGGCCTATCTGCACCAGAAAAAGATTAGAAGAAGGGATGTATAAAGTTAAGACTCTTACGCACGACTTCAAGAATATCAAAAGATGGGAAAGTTCCTAAGCATCACATAGACTTTCATTCATAAGTGTGGCACGCTTCACACTCATGAACAAGACTCTAATAGACGTGGTTCATGAGACATCAATCCTAATATTATCCAAAATGTTATGCTCTAATACCAAGTTTGTCACGACCCGAGAGCACCCCTTAGTAGTAACACGACGTACTTGACCCTGAAGGGCTCTTATACAAGCCCTTAGAATAATCATCATTGCATAAACACATTGAATAATGCGGAATTTAAAAAACATTTCACAATCAAAGTCAAACTATTTCACAATAGAAAATAGAGTGTCTAGACGTCGTCCATTAACCATCTAAGTATAACATAGAAGTCTCAAATAGGGACCTTAGCCCTTTACAATAAAAGAGTCTCTTAATAAGAAGTACATAGAAATCTATTAGTCTATTACAATAGAAAGAAACATAAGTGGCATTATGTTGTCCTCCGAACTTTAGGACATACCAAAGTATTGGAGAATACAATCCAAGCCTTCTCTTCTTCACAATGAGAACCAACTAGCCGGAACCTACACTTAGTAGTAAAATGGAAGAAATATGGGTTAGCACAATCAATTGTACTAAGTATGGAAGCCATGCAATTAACACCATTTAAAACATGCATAAAAGGGACTCTTGTTAAAAACATGCGATTTCAAGTTAAAATCCACAGTGCACATTCAAGTAATACATAATCAATCAATACCATAAGATAAAGAGACATTCAACACCATAAGTAACATCATACTTAACCAAAGTTCATATCATACATGTTTGAGTTCAATTAACATCATACCGTAAAGACACAACCCATGACCCCCTTTCAAGTTCACTTGTGCAATGTACATATGAAGTCCCATACCCCCAGATATACTAAGTAAAGCCATCAATAAGACCCAAGTGTAGTCACATACATAATCAACATCTTAATACATGAAACCAACCTTAACATCATTCATAAGTTGACATACATAAAGGACTCACAGAAGAACTCCTCAAAGAACCCACTTGTGCAATGTCTAGGTAAAGTTCCATACCCTTACCTATACCAAGTAGTACCCCTCAAGAATCCCTAGCTAGAGTTCATATTCATATTCATAAGTCATATTCATTTCTAAGTTCATATTCCTTAAACATAGGGAGATTAGCAATAACTGACATAGACCATGTGAGCTACTTGGAATCTGGTGTTCTACTCCCACACCAAAAAGAGAGTGTCCTACTTGCCTAAGGTAGAACATGCATAATAACTTCTAGGTGGATGTACTAGCTAAAACCTATGTGGGTACATAGTTAAGGGATATGGAGATTGCTACTAGAAACCTTATACCACTAATGTGCGGGTTCCCATCTCATGAGACACCGTAATATGATCCCAACTACTAACGTGAAGGAACCCATCTCATATTCATATCCGCTCGGTGCTAAGCACAATTCCCTTTGAGTAACATTAAGCCTTTACTTAAGTTTATTATTCATAAGAGAGTGCACTTAGGCATTCATCCGAAATTACATCATATTAGCTCAAGGACTCATTAGGTGAGAAAAGCCTTTCATTCTAAGAATCAAGAACATCTGAGAATGTTCTCTCATATCATAGTCATATAGTATTTATGAAAATTACCTTTCACTCAACATACCAACACTATCATAATTATAGCATAACATACATGTTCATATCATAGTATAACATACTTGACCATATTTAGGGTTTTAGGGAAGAGTAAATCATGATTCAACTCCACAATACATAAATCAAGTAAGCACCTCTACCATAAGTGGATCAACACTTCAATATAAGAACCCTCACCAATCGAAAGCCCTCATTATAGCCTTCAAGGCCTTTCTTCAAGATTCAACCCTAATTTCTTGACATTCATACATCATATAGGATATCATCATTATACAATAATGAATTACATGTAAACATACTAGATTCTCATCCTTCATTCATTAATCAAAGCATACTAGGGTTTTGATTTGAGAAAGAAGGGAAATCATGGGTCTTGTGGTGAATTGCTCAATAACCATAAACATTACATTAATTCATCAAAACACCTTCATATAAAATCATAAACAACAATTATAGATCAATGGAAACGATTTTATAAAGAGACCCACGAATTTGATTGAAAACCTAGAAGTTGGGGAACTTTGAAATCCAATTTTGAGAGGGCCTCTTGGGAAAACGATCCCACGAGTGAAGAGAATACATACCTTAGTTAACTTCTTGAGAATTTATGGAGGAAGTCGAGATCTTGGTGCCCTAGATGAACCTTGTTCTCCTTCTTCAATGGTGTTCTTTGAGAGAGGGTTTTGGGAGAGGGAAGTTGTGTCTTGATATTTGAGTTGTGAGTTTAGTTGAATGACTTAAAGTCTTAGGATTAGGGTCTTATAGTTGGTGTTAGAAATTTAATTAATTATCTAACCACCCCTCCAAACCCTTTATTAAATAACTAACTAAAACTAAGACCCGTAAACTAAAATTAAAAGTCAAAACCTGGCAGCATCTACGGCCTTCCACCTACAGACCATAGGTGGAGTTATGGACCGTGATGTGCACTTTGTCGTTTGGGATTGATGCTTCCTTTTGGGGAGCTAAGCTTCCCCAAGCTAAGTCCCCACCTATGACCTAGACCTACGATCCGTAGACCAGTCTACTTGCCGTAGTTTAGGTCTCTAGGGTTGTCCTCGGGGGGTCGTACCCGGAATTTTGGACCCTAAACATGAAGTTCTACTTATAGAAACCATTTATACAAAAAATAGTCCTCATACGTCACTTTGAAACCTCACTACAAGACATAAGACCACACTAGTTCAAGTTATTAGTTTCGAGACGTCATGGTCGTTTCTTGACGTTCATGCACTAAAACATTCTTACTATGTTAGTTACACTAGATTATGACCTAAAACATCATTTTTATCCTTTTTAAGTTACTAGACATCATATAAAGCTCTAGCTTAGGATGTTAAACTTCCGGGGTGTTACACATAAGCATATCATACAATGTCATGTGTAAGGGTAGGGGGGGATAATCTTACAACAATACCACAATTACACAATAATCATAAGATCTTCACTTTCTAAGTGAATCATGAGCTCATACACAAATTCTCATAAGTATGTACAAACCCTCATACTTTGCCCTTCAAGGCCATGAATCACAATCAACCCAACCATCTACAACTACTATATAGAATAAGGGATATTTCATGATTTAATACTCAATTATCATAAACATAATCAATTGGCATACTTCCAATATCAACCAACCCACATCATCAATTCATGATTTATCAATATGGGGGAATCATGGGTCTATGGGAAATTTTCATCATAAAGCAGCAATACTCCATCAATCCAATCATAATTCACCATAAACAACCATAATAAACCATAATCAAATATTTAAAAACGTTTTGGAAAAATACCCATGACATGGATTGAAACCCTAGGTTTTTGGGGTAAATTGGAATCTAAAAACCAAGTTTGAAGGGGCTGTATGGGTGGAAATATCCTATAGATGAAAAGCAATCATATATTTATTAAGAAGCTCCAATAAATTTGATGAAGAACTCTTGAATTCTACAAACCCTAGCTCCAACTGTTCCTTTCTTCTTCTTGAGTTTAGAGAGAGAAATATGGAGAGAAAGAGAACTTTTGGGTTTGATTTGGGTGTTTGAGTATAATGAATTGTTTTGGGTAAATTTAGACTTAAATGACTTATATAATACCCCTTGAATTACCCAAAATGACCTCACTTAAGTCGTACTAAAAATGAAAAGACTTGACTAACTAACCTTCATTTAAGTCACCACGCCAGGGACAATGAGCCACCTTCACGGGCCGTGGTGTGGACCACAACCCGTGGTCCTGCCCATGAAGGTGAGGCAGTAGCTAGGCACTTGGTGCCTTAGGATCACAAGCCCAAGGCATTACCACGAAGGGCTCCACGAGCCGTGGTCCCTCTCGTGGTCCTTGAGGCAGTGCCCTTGCCACTTGGGGTCCTTAGCTCCATGCCTAAGGCAACTTCACGAAGAGCTCCACGAGTTGTGGTCCCTTCAGTGAAGTTGAGGCAGTAGCCATGCCATTTGGTGGCCACTCTTCCATTCTCAAGGCAAGACTATGAGCCCCTTCACGAGTCGTGGTGAAGACCACGATCCGTGGTCCCCCTGATGAAGGTGGGATAGTGTGCTCCAAGCTAGGGGCAGCCTTGGCCTTTGGTTTTGGCTTGGCCCCTTTGCCTTGGCACGCAACCTTGGCCTTGACTCAAATAAACCTCTTTTAAACCTTAAATGACTTACTAACATTCGGGGAGTCATTTTATGATTTTTTAACCTTTATGTTTAGTCTCTAGGTTAACCTACCATTTTTTGGAGTGTTACATTATCTGCTCCTTGGGAACATTCGTCCTCGAATGACGATTTAGACACCTTACGGAAATAGAAAGACTCAAGACTAGCAGCCCATCATGCATGCAACATCTAAACAATACAAAATCTGAAGGAAAAAACATCAACTCCATCTCAAGACATAATCAATGCAACACAAGGAAGAAGGATCTACATCCACAACCATTATGCACTATCTCATCATTCCATATAATCATAGGAGGAACTACCATCTCTATCTCAAAGCAAGATCAACACAACATTTTGGAAAAATCATATAACACATATGACCCCCAAAATACCAAACTCAAGAGAATTACTCACCTCAAGCTTGGATAGGAGTAGAAGGAAATAGATGAGGATTGCGGGACTTCATATCGGCCTCGGCATCCCATGTAGCACCCTCAACTAAATTATTCCTCCACAACACCTTTACGGAAGCTACTTCCTTGTTTCTCAATCTCTTAACTTGCCGGTCCAAAGTTGTACCAGAACCTCTTCATAAGAAAGACTCTCATCAACTCCCAAACCCTCTAGGGGAATGAGGGATACCGGATCACCATACATTTCTTAAGCATGGACACATGAAATATGGGGTGAACCGGAGCCAACTCATTTGGCATGTCTAATTCATAGGCAACTTTCCCAACACATTGCAAGATTTGATATGTGCCCACATACCGGGGACTAAGTTTCCCCATCTTACCAAACCTCATCACACCCTTCATAGGTGAGATTTTCAAATAGACCCAATCACCAACTTCGAATTCTAGATCCTTTCTTATAACATTGTCATAAGACTTTTGCCGACTTTGGGCCGTCTTCAACCTCTTTCTAATGAGTCAAACTTTTTCAATGGCATCATAAACTAGTTCAGGACCCACTAGAGCAATTTCACGTACTTCAAACCAACCAATCGGAGATCTACACCTCCTACCATACAATGTTTCAAAAGAACCCATTGCGATACTTGAATGGTAACTATTGTTGTAGGCAAACTCTATCAATGGTAGATGGTCATCCCTATTACCCTTGAAGTGTATAACACACGCCCTCAACATGTCCTCTACTGTTTGGATGGTGCATTCCGCTTGACCATCTGTTTGAGGATGAAAAGTAGTACTAAGCTTAACATTGTCACCAAGCCCTTATTGGAATGCCTTCCAAAAGTGCACAGTGAATTGGGTACCCCGATCCGAAATAATCAATAATGAAACCCCACGCAACTTCACTATCTCCTTAACATACAATTTGACATAATCTTCCATCAGAAAGGAAACCTTGAGGGGAATAAAACGGGCGATTTTGTTATTCTATCAACAATGACCCAAATAGAATCATGTTGCCTTCGAGTATGAGGCAAACCTGATGTTTGTGTATTCAACGAAACAACTTCCAATGCAAGTGTCTACGATCGTGCAATAGTATAATAACCCAACCAAGGGTTGGGGTCAAGTCCTAAGGGAGTGGTTTTGAGAATTAATAGAATAATAAAATTTAGTTCTAACTAGTCGTAGCTAAAGACATTAACAATTAAAAACGTTGTAAATTAAAGGAGGACACAAAAGTGTCAAATATCGATTTGGGGATTTTGTCACAAGTATAGCAAAAACAGAAGAAATAACAAAGAAATCTATGAGTGAGAGGGGATTCTTGGGATGTGACCGGAATACGGGTTAATCTAAATTGTTGGGTACATGCTTTCGATAGAGAATTTATAGAGTAATAGTGACTAGGCTAAGATATACATGGGAATAAATTCTCTCTCGAGGAACTTACCCTGTTTCAAATTGGTTCCTCTCGGACACCCACTTGCTGCATGAAGACCAGCCTACGATTTACCCCACTCACTCTCTCGTGCTGAGTGTTAGGATATGGGACTAGGGTTCAATCTCTCGAGCTGAACCTCATGTTCACCCACTCCTTATACCATCAATCTAGTAGTCTTGGTTTCACGACCTCTCTCTCGAGCAAGCCGAAAACACATAAATAAACTTATTTTTGCTAATACAATTTTTTTAAATTCATCCACAACTACTAGAAGAAATCACCATTAAACTACATCTAATCTATCAGCAAGCAATACCCAACAACAATCTTAACCCATATTCACTAAGTCACACCCCAATAATTGGAGGTTTTAGCCACACATCAAGAGATAGAAATTTATACCTAAATGAGCATGCATTCAAGTGGGTATGAAGATTTAAGGCTTGTTACAGGACAAGAATAAAGAATTCAAGAAACCCAAGTCCAAACCGTTGGAGATGTGTCACGACCCGGGAGCACCCCCTAGTCGTAACCGGAGTACTCGACCTCGAAGAGATCTAATACAAGCCTCTTAGCATTCATTCATCGCATAGACACTAAAACCATAAGTAATTTAAAACTTTCTTTACCAAGAAAACATTACATAAAAAAAGATAGCAAGCGGAAGACTTTCTAAACTTTATACATGATGTCTCAAACCATCTAATACTTTAGAGTACAAAAATTCGGGACTAATCCCGTACACAACTTAAACAATACTAAAAGACATAAAAGAACATATTGGGTATTGTCCTCGA